>BPLQ01012679.1:422748-555248 GCA_021605075.1 Caerostris darwini | reverse complement strand
ATCTGTGGCACCATATATATATATATATATATATATATGGCGCCACAGGTTTCGAGTTCGCGTCCCGTCAGTGACCTGTATGTTTGTAGAGGTTTGGAATGCATTTTAAATTGTAGGTCCTGGTATAATAAGACTGTAGGGCTGCGGTGTAGGGATGGCAAACCTGTTTCGGAATCTCCCAGTTGACAGATGGGAGTGGCGCAACAGTTCCACCATGGGACTGTTGCGCCACTGATGTTGATGATATATGTATATATTTATATATATATAAGCCCGACTCGTGGCCCAGTGGTAACGTGCGCCGCTGTTGATTATTAGGACTGAGGTTCAATCTGCTGGCGACTTTGTTGTAGACAGTGTTTCAAAATTGAAGAGTATCGATGGCGCTTGTGATGTTCAGCCTCTTGCCTCTTTAGTCGAACTACCTGGTGGTAGTTTTCTGGGTTTTCTCCCATACGATGACGAATATGAGGGATATTTCCACCTGAAAGTTCTTCTGGAAGACACTGCCCTCTTTCTCCAGCTACTCGGGGCCAAATCAAACTTCTATCTACGGGTGCTCCATCACAACAGAAACTGCCCACTTTCCTTCCATCCCTGAGTAGACTACCCCTGGGATATCCGTGCCGCATTGTAGGACACTTAAGGCTCGTGCTCACCAAGGCGACAAGATGCAAGCGAAAAAATTTGACCAATCACTAGCCTCACCGCGGTCGCCTGAAACCGGTTTGCAGTTCACCGCTTGAAGTTGCCCAACTTTCAACTCGAAGCGGTTTTTCACTAGGCATAATGCTATTTCTGACGTTTCGCTGTGAAGGGGTCGAAAAAAGTTTGTCGCTTGCCTCTTGAATCTTCACGTCTCTCGGCTTGGTGGGAACGAGCCTTGAGGATTGCACAGACACACATTATATATATATACTCAAGATAGGTATTTTTTATATAGATGATAGGTATAGATTATGAAGACTCCTTTTGATGGGTACAGATTACAATGAAAGCAACAATTTCATTGTAGTAATGATGTCTCACGTCCATTACATTTCTCTTCATGTTTAGAAGTCTAAATGGCAATTAAAAGAATCAAGCAGATGAAACGATACATTCTGAATGCTTATTTGAATTAAAGACTTCTGAGTAAATATTAATTATCATTCTATATCATCATGTTTATTTGTTTAAATGAATGATGATATGTGTCAAACTTATTTTGAGGAAAAAAAATTTCAGTAATTACTGATCGTCAGTTGACCTGGTGAAAGTTTTCCGAGTTTTCTCTCAACAAGCAAATGTTGGACAGTAACTCCTAAAAAAATTCCTTTCGGAAACCAACATTCATGGATTGTTCGTATAAACATTAGAACATGCACTTTTCTGTTATTTAATAAACGAAAATTATTTAATAATAATATATAGATAAATAAATATTATTAATTGTAGATGATTTATTTCATTTTTACCAAAAAAAATTTTCTATATAGTTATTTCATAATAATTTTAAATTAGATACCATATAAATTGATTGAAATTTTCTTTAACTATTTCTTAGTAATCCCATTTCTAAGAAAAAAAATAGTTTTAAAATTTCATAATGCCTACGTATATTATGACGCGTATACCGGCCAAAACTTCTTAAAATGCATTGTTTAAAATCATATTACCGTTTTTTATGCTGTTAATATTTCATTAGGAAATTTTGATGTAAGATGATATTGTTGGATATTTTACATCAAATATTCAAAAGATAACTCAATTCCAGAATTACTTAAATGAAATTCTTTTATAGTTTCTTTCTGGACAAAAACCATAAAACTCAGTTTTGTTCAATTGAAAAAAAGAACAAACACACTGTTTCACTTAAAAACCATCGATATTGTAAATAATACATTTGCATTTCTTAATTATTTCTATTCTTTCTGTTCTATTCCGAACAATGATTCCCCAACACGTACAACAAAACTGTCTTCTTTTATGGATAAAAAAAAACCACTTCTCTCTGCCCTCTTCAATACAAAAGCTTGCTCTCAGAGAAAAAACGGCAGCAACATCTTCCAAGTTTATCGACTAAACCTTCACTTAATGGATTCTTTCAGAAATAAATAAAAAGAAGATGAAGAAAAGACTATTCAAAAAAATAAAGACGCACGCGAACTGTTTAAATTGCCCTCAAATTCAGCATCTTCATGCTAACTAAATCTGCATATTGAGGAGAGGAATTTTTCTTGGAGCACATCCACCATTGCATTTTTTTAAAACCACCTTTTTTTTTCTTTTTTTATTCCAAACCCAAATTCGAATAGACTAAAAAGAACTTCCAGGTGCTTTGGAATCATGAAATATTCATTGTGCCAGGCGATCTTTAAAACGAAAATGTTTATTACATTTTCTCCTAAGCTCGGGAAGACTGTAGGTCTTGGTGATAATGGTCTGAAAAGCTCGGAGATAAAACGGGCGAGAATTTTAGAATGTTCTTTCTATTTTTTTAATTTTTTTATTATTACTCGCTCTGTTGCACTTTCTAGTGTTTTTAGTTCGGAAAGTTTAAAATTTGGTAAGTATTCTTCGTTATTTTTTTCCCTGCTCTGATTTCATGCAACTTTTGGCGTTACGCAAGCCGCAACGAAAGTTTTATGATACGCTGTTCTTTTTTTTTATGTAAAGAGACACGACGGTATTTATATAGGTATGTTTACAGTAGAGTAGTGACTGTTTCATGAGTGTAAAAGTTATGTAAATTCAAAAAAATCAAAGCATTAAAGGGTAGAAATTACTCTAGCGCATTATATAAAAATGAGAAGTCATAATGTTTATAAAATTTTGGTATTGAATATATTTAAAATATAATTTTCAAAACGGTTTCCATAGTAACTAATATCTACCATCCTAACTAGTTGCGGTTATGGTAAATGGTTTAAAATATCGTATGTTTATTTGATTAATGTTAAAATAATTTTTTTGATTATGGATACAATACTTTGATATGATGTTTTAAAACCATATCATCATCATCATTAACAACCATATTATACTGAACTACCGTACATTGAATATTATAAACTCATGTTTGTGAAAATTGCAACACCATGAAGGAATCGTCATAATTGAATGAAATTTAATACACAGTTGAGTGGTAGTGGTACAAATAAATGATTAAATGCTCAAAGCAAACAAACAATAACAAGAGATCGGAATCAATATTTTGTGTAGCCACCAATAAGTGCTGCTAAACGACGTGGCATGGAGTCAAACAAATTTTTAATGTCTGCCTGAAGAAGAGCATTCCATATTGTTTGTATGCGCACCCAAAGTTCGTCTGCAGAAGCAACAGGACGAGGATCACGAGCGAGACGCCGACCAACGAAATCCCACACATGTTCAATCGGCGACATATCCGGGGAATACGCAGGCCAAGGAAGAAGCTGTACTTGCCGCGTTGCAAAGAACGATTGAACAGTCCTAGCGATATGAGGGGCGGGCATTGTCCTGTTGAAATACAGCGCCTGACAAGCTTTGAAGGAAGGGAACAGCTTGGGGCTGTAGAACTTCACTGATGTATCGGTTGCTGTTCAGATTGCCCACAATTCTTAGCAATTGAGATCGTCCATGATATGCTATGGCACCCCAGACCATAACTCCGGGTGCTCGTCCACTGTGGCGTTCGATAATGCACTCTGGAAGGTGGCGTTCACCGGCATAGCTTCTGACAAGAATGCGGCCATCATGGTGCCACAAATTAAAGCGGGATTCGTCAGAAAACACGACATGCTGCCAATCAGCACGCCAATCACTATGCGGAGCGGCCCATTGTAGCTGCAGGCTGCGATGGTTTAGCGTGAGAGGGATCCTATATAAAGGAGTCCTTGTGCGCAGTCCATGCTGCAGCAGACTTCTACGAATTGATGAAGTACACAATGAAACGCCTGTAGCTATTGACAACTGTGCTGCCAATTGTCTCTTGCTGTGGGTAGGGAAGCTGTACGGTCCGTCAACGCCATGCGGACCAGATGTCTATCATCGCGAGCTGACGTCCCATTTCGGGGTCCACTCCCGGATTTCCGAGTTGTCCGACACTCGTCCGTCCACTGCTTCCAAAGACGCATCACTGTGCTGCTGTTACGCTGCACACGAGCGGCTACTGCACGATAAGTCAATCCAGCTTCCCGAAGGCCGATTATTCTCCCCCGTTCAAACTCTGTAAGTTGTTCAAATCTCGCTCTCTTTCGTCGAAGAGGCATAAGTAACGATTAAGCTAACGTTTACCACTAGCAGATAACCACCGATAACCATACACGCCTCGCTACAGCCGTCTATTTATTCGGATCCCTCCGCCGTTCAGAGAGCGCTGCTCAGCATACGCATACGCTACGGATTTGAAATTCTAATCATTTGCATATCATGCGCTAATTTGCATTTCCTGAAAATTTCATTTCACTCGCGTAAGTCCTTCATGGTGTTGCAATTTTCACAAACATGAGTATAGAATATTATTTTATATTGTTCACTTTAAATCTCATAAAAATTAGAAAATGATCAAATCGAATATTTTTATGAATTGCTGAATTAGACTACTTTAATAAAAACTTAAAAATATTACCGTCTAAATTAATTTATGTTATAAATAAATTATGTTAACGAAATATTTTGTGAAAAATAGTTTTTAACAAATTTATATAATTAACTTTTAAATTATACCGTTTAACCTTTTTAAAGATAATTATATCATATAACACATTAGAAATTTGAAAGATATTTCATAAACCTAAGAAAGCTCAATTATATTAATCTTAATTAATTATTTTTAATTAGACATTTTATTTGTCGATTGTTCCACCATGAAGTCATGACTTCATTCTTTAATGAAATGATTTTATAGTTTCTTTCTGGACAAAAACCATAAAACTGAGCTTTGTACAATTAAAAAAAAGGCTACATTCACTGATTCACTTACAAACCATCAAGATCGTAAATAATGTATTTGCATTTCTTAATTAATTCTGTTCTATTCCGAACAATGATTCCTCAACACGTACAACAAAACTGTCTTCTTTTATGGATACAAAAGAGATCTTCTCTCTGCTCTCTTTCATACACAAACTTGCTCTCGGTAAAAACACAGCAGCAACATATTCCACGTTTATCGACTAAACCTTCACTCAATGGATTCTTTCTGAAAAGAATAAATAATAAAAAAAGAAGAAAAGACAATTCAAAAAAATAAAGACGCACGCGAACTGTTTAAATTGCCCTCAAATTCAGCGTCTTCATACTCACTAAATCTGCATATTGAGGTGAGGAATTTTTCTTGGAACAGACCCACCACTGCATTTTTTTCGAACCACCTTTTATTCTTTTTTTTTTTATTCCAGAACCCAAATTCGAATAAAGGGAAAAAAAACTTTCCGGTTCTTTGGAATCATGAAATATTCATTGTGCCAGGCGATCTTTAAAACGAAAATGTTTATTGCATTTTCTCTTAAGCTCTGGAATACTGTAGGTCTGGTGATAATGGTCTGAGAAGCTCGGAGATTAAACTGGCGCGATTTTTTAGAATGGTCTTTCTTTTTTTTTTTTATTACTCGCTCTGTTGCACTTTCTAGTGTTTTTAGTTCAGAAAAGTTTAAAATTCGCTAAATATTCTTCGTTGTTTTTTTTTTTTTGTTTTTTTTTTTTCGAGCTCTGATTTCAAGCAACTTTTTGTAAGCCACGACGAAAGTTTTATGATGCGCTGTTCTTTTTTTTTTTTATGTAAAGAGGCACGACAGCATATAAAGGGATGTTTACCGTAATGTAGGGAGTTTTTATGAACGTAAAAGTTATGTAGATTCAAAAAATAAAAGCATTAAAGGGTAAAAATTGCTTTAAAGCATTGTTTCACAAGAAAAGTTTTGAAATTTATATATTTTTGACAATATTGAATATTTTCCATATATCGTTTTCAAAACTTTTATAATAGAGAGTTTTTGCATAACTTTTTTTTTTATCGTCCGACATTTTTTCTCCCTAGCGCGCATGCTCATAGGAAACATTGTACTATTGCTCCTTGCATATCTGTAATATTACACTACTGCGCATGCGATTTGAAAGCATTTCTGATAAACTTCTCTTAAATCGCATGCATCCACTCCACCCACCATTGCATTTTTTTTAAACAACTTTCTTTTTTTCTTCTTTTTTTTTTATTCCAGACCCAAATTCGAATGAACGAAAAAGAACTTTCAGGTGCTTTGGAATCATGAAATATTCAATGTGCCAGGCGATCTTTAAAACGAAAATGCTTATTACGTTTTCTCTTAAGCTCTGGAATACTGTAGGTCTGGTGATAATGGTCTGAAAAGCTCGAAGAAAAAACTGGCGAGATTTTTAGAATGTTCTTTCTTTCTTTTTTTTATTACTCGCTCTGTTGCACTTTCGAGTGTTTTTAGTTCGGAAAGTTTCAAATTTGCTAAATATTCTTCGTTGTTTTTTTTTCCGACTCATTTAATGCAACTTTTGGAGTTATGTAAGCCACCACGAAAGTGTTATGACGCGCTGTTCTTACTTTTTTATGTAAAGGGGCGCGACAGCATATAAAATGATGTTTACAATAATGTAGGGAGTTTTTATGAACGTAAAAGTTATGCAGAGTCTAAAAAATAAAAGCATTAAAGGGTAAAAAGTTCTCTAGAGCAATATATCACAAGGAAAAATTAATAATTTATAAATTTTTTGAAACATTAAATGTTTTTAAAATATCATTTTCAAAAGTGTTTTTATAATAACCACTATGTGCTATCATAACTAGTTGAGGGGCCATGAATGGCCGAATGTCTGGAGCTTGGAGCCACAGGTTTTCTGTTCCAACCCCGGATATACTATGGATGTTTATAATGTTCAGCATCCACTTTAGTCTTAGGTCTCCTTTTAATATGACTGTAGAGCGTCTCGGAGCCAAGTCAGACTTCTACCTAAGGGTGCTCCATCACAACCGAAGTCGCCCCCTTTTTCTTCAAGCATGAGTCCATACAAGATAGTGGAATTTGATCTAGATGTCTTTCAAGTGGGATAAGAAACAATAACTACTAGCGGATATTGTAAATTGTTTAAAATATCTTATGTTTATTTCATTGCTGTTAAGATAATTTTTGTTTCTTTTCATTTTAAAGTATTAAAATGAGTTTAGATACAATACTTAGATATGATGTTTTAAAACCATATCATCATCGACTAACATTTTGTATTGAACTTTCGTACATTGAATATTATAAAATATCATTTTATATTGTTCACTTTAATTCTTATAAGAAATTGGAAAATTATCAAATCGAATATTTTTAAGGATTATTGAATTTGATTGATTTAATCAAAACTCCAAAACATTTCCGGGTAAAAAAACTTATTTTATAAATAAATTATGTTAACGAAATATTTTAAAAACGGTTGTTAACAAATTTGTATAAATACTTTCAAATGAAACATTTTTTTTAAAGATAATTATATCATATAACTCATAAGAAATTAGAAAGAAATTTTATAAATCTAAAACGCTGAACTATATTAATCTCTTTCTAATTAGACATTTTAATTATCAATTTTTCTACTATATAGTTATGATTTCATTCTTCAATGATTTTTTTATAGTTTCTTTCTAAACAAAAACCATAAAACTTAAGTTTTGTGCAATTAAAAAAAGTGCTAAATTCATTGTCTGACATAAAAAGCATCGAAATCATAAATAATACATATAAATTTCTTAATTATTTCTATCATTTCTGTTCTATTCCGAACAATGATTCCTCAACACGTACAACAAAACTGCCTTCATTCATGGATATAAAAAGATCTCCTCTCTGCCCTCTTTAATACAAAACCTTGCTCTCGGTGAAAAAACCGCAGCACCATCTTCCATGTTTATCGACTAAACCTTCACTCAATGGATTCTTTCAGAAATAAAAAAAAGATGAAGAAACGGCAATTCAAAAAAAATAAAGACGCACGCGAACAGTTTAAATTGCCCTCAAATTCAGCATCTTCATACTAACTAAATCTGCATATTGAGGAGAGGAATTTTTCTTGTAGCAGACCCACCATTGCATTTTTTTTTTAAACCACCATTTTTTTTATACCAGAACCCAAATTCGAATAAACGAAAAAGAACTTGCAGGTGCTTTGGAATCATGAAATATTCATTGTGCCGGGCGATCTTTAAAACGAAAATGTTTATTGCATTCTCTCTTAAGCTCTGGAATACTGTAGGTCTGGCGATAATGGTCTGAAAAGCCCGAAGATGAAACTGGCGAGATTTTTAAAAATGTTCGTTCTTCTTTTTTTTTTTATTTCCCACTCTGTTGCATTTCTAGTGTTTTTAGTTCGGAAAGTTTAAAATTTGCTAAGTATTTTTTCACTTTTTTTTTCGGCTCTGATTTCATGCAACTTTTGGCGTTATGTAAGCCACAACGAAAGTTTTATGATGCGCTGTTCCTTTTGTTTTATGTAAAGAAACATGACAGCATATAAAGGGTTGTTTACAGTTGTGTAGTGGCTTTTTTCTAAGCGTAAAGTTATGCAGATACTAACAAAAAGGATAGAAATTACTCTAGAGCAATAAATCGCAAGAAAAGTTTAGAAATTTATATATTTTTTGGCAATATTAAATATTTTTAAATATCATTTTCAAACCATTTTTTATAAATACTATCTGCTGCCATAACTAGTTCAGGATATTGTAAAATGTTCAAAACATGGTATGTATATTTAATTAATGTTATGATAGTATTTGTTGCGTTTTGTTTTAAAATATTTAACATGGTTATGGATATAATACTTGGATACATTTTAAAACCCTATGATCATCATCAACCCTTTTATAATAAGCTACAGTACATTGCATATTATAAAATAATATTTTAAATCGTTCACTTTAAATCTTATTCAATTTGATAATTTTCAAATTTCTTATATTTTATAGATTGTTGAATTTGATTTAATCGAAATTGAAAATATTTCCGTCTAAAGTAAGTTATTTCATAAATAAATTATATTAATGAAATATTTAATATAAAATATTCTTAACAAATTGGTATAGTAATTTTAAATCATACTTTTACTTATTTTAAAGATAATTATATAATATTACACATTAGAAATTGGAAACAAAATTTATAAATCTATAAAACTAAATTATACTAATCCCTTTCTAATAAAATATTTTATTTATCAGTTATTCTACCATAAAGTTATGATTTCATACTTAAATGAAATTCTTTTATAGTTTCTTTCTGGACAAACACCATAAAACTCAGTTTTGTTCAATTGAAAAAAAGAACAAACGCACTGTTTCACTTAAAAACCATCGATATTGTAAATAATATATTTGCATTTCTTAATTATTTCTGTTCTTTCTATTCTATTCCGAACAATGATTCCCTAACACGTACAACAAAACTGTCTTCTTTTATGGATGAAAAAAAACATCTTCTCTCTGCCCTCTTCAATACAAAAGCTTGCTCTCAGAGAAAAAAAAAGCAGCAACATCTTCCATGTTTATCGACTAAACCTTCACATAATGGATTCCCTCAGAAATAAATAAAAAAAGATGAAGAATAGGCAATTCGAAAAAAAATAAAGACACACGTGAACTGTTTAAATTGCCCTCAAACTCAGCGTCTTCATACTAACTAAATCTGCATATTGAGGAGAGGAATTTTTCTTGCAGCAGACCCACCATTGCATTTTTTTAAACCACTTTCTTTTTTTTCTTCTTTTTTTTTTCCAGAACCCAAATTCGAATAAACGAAAAAGAACTTCCAGGTGCTTTGGAATCATGAAATATTCATTGTGCCAGGCGATCTTTAAAACGAAAATGTTTATTGCATTTTCCCTTAAGCTCTGGAATACGGTTGGTCTGGTGATAATGGTGTGCAAAAGCTCGAACATAAAACTGGCGAGATTTTAAGAATGTTCTTTCTGTCTTTCTTTTTTTATTATTCGCTCGGTTGCACTTTCTAGTGTTTTTAGTTCGGAAAGTTTAAAATTTGCTAAATGCTTTGCTACTGCTTTTCCGGCTCTGATTTCATGCAACTTTTGGCATTATGTAAGCCACAACGAAATTTTTATGAAGAGCTGTTCTGTTTTTTTATGTAAAGAGGCACGACAGCATATAAAGGGATGTTTACAGTAGTGTAGTGCCTTTTTTTAAACGTAAAAGTTATGCAGATTCAAAAAATGAAATCACTAAAGAGTAGAAATTCCTCTACAACATTAAATCACAAAATAAAAAAGTATCACTTAATGTTAAATTTTTGCCAATATTGGATATTTTTAAAATATCAGTTTCAAAATATTTATAATAACTACTATCTGCTATCATAGCTACTTAAGGATATTTTAAAATGTTTAAAATATCTTATGTTTATTTGATTAACGTTAAAATATTTTTTGTTGCGTTTTGTTTTAAAGTATTTAAAATAATTGTGGATGCAATACTTTGGTAATAATGTATTTAAACCAAATACATCATCATCATCATCATCAGCAGCATCATCATCAGCGAAACAGCCCCATGATGAGGCAAGGCCGTCTGTATACTGGCAAATTTCGAAACGAGAGATATTATCTTTTTACGGAATAGCTTTGTCAGACCTACGGTCAACGCTCTACGGTCCTATCAGACAGGTACCTACGGCTTAAAGTGGATTCCAAACCACTAACAAACATCCATGACACCGCAGGGACTCGAACCTGAAACCTGTGGCAACAATCGTCAGAGCGCTAGTCACTCGGTTATCAGACCTCTTATGATTATTCCTGTATAAAAGAAATTTTATTTTTCGATTTTAAAGTTTATTGCTAAACAAAATCCCCTACCGAACAAAATTTACCAGGAATTTACAATCTGAATTCTTATTTTCTTCACTTAAAAATGCCGATAAATAATTTAATAAATTATAATTGTATTATTGGAGCCTGAGGGCCCAGTTGCTCTCTGCTGCTCAGTGTTACAGGTTTAGGGCTCGAGTCCAGGCTGTGCCATTTTATAGTGTAGTGGTCCGGAGTACCCTTTAAACCGTAGGTCCCAGTCTAATATGCCTGTAGAGCATTTGACGTAGGACTGACAACCCTACCTCATAAAAAAAAAGCATGTCCTGTCTTGAAATCTACCAGTAGGCAGACGTATGGCTATTCCTATCATGAAGGCTGTTACGCTACTACTGATGATGATGATGATAATAATCGTATTATTACATTCAAAATATCTAAGTAGCTATCGAGATCTGAAATATTGTATTTTATCTCTTTAAAGTATTCCAATACTTATTTTTTATATTGATTTTCAACCTATGTTACAAACGCTTTTTCTTTCTAGAATATAAATCCCTACCCTCTTTAAAATGAAATTTTTCCTCACAAAGAAAAAAACTACAGCAAGATTATTTTTGTTTATCAACTCAATCTCCTGAGTTAACTTACTGGAATCTTTCAGAAATAAAAAAAAAGGATGAAGAAAAGACGGTACTAAAAAATAAAGACTCACGAACTGTTTAAATTGCCCTCAAAATACTAACTAAATCTGCATCCAGAGAACAGGAATTTTTCTTGGAAGATGCCCCACTTCCGCCATTTTTTTTTTAACCGCCATTTTTTTTCCCAAGCCAAATTCGAATAAACGAGAAAGAACTTTCAGGTGCTTTGGAATCATGAAATATTCATTCTGTCAGACGATCTTTAAAACGAAAATCTTTATTACATTTTATCTTAAGCTCTGGAATACAAGCCTGATGATAATAGTCTGAAAAGCTTGAAAATAAAAGCGAGATTTTTAGAATGTTCTTTTCTTTTTTAGCATTTTTTTTTTCTGACTGGGAAAGTAAAATTCGCTAAATATCCCACACTTTTTTTAAAGTTAATTTTTTTAATGTTAAAGTTCAAATTTTGACGCTATACAAGTCATGTCAAAAAGTTTATGATGTGCTGTTCTTTTTCTTTTCCTTTCCTTTTAGTAGAAAAGACCGTGACAGTATATAAGAATATGTTTATAATTGTATGGTGGCATTTTGATATGCATTAAATTTACACACAATTTGAAAATAAAATGCGTGGAAATTCTAATGTTTTTTGGGTATTATATCTAGTATCAAATTAAAAAACTTTGTTGACCTTTAAATCTGATTAATATTCTCATTAAATGTCATTTTTAAAATATTTTATCTTTTGTAGATGATAGCATAAAAAAGAGCATGGTAGCACATAAGAATATGTTTGCAATTGCATGGTAGCATTTTTATATACATAAAACTTACAAAAAATTTGAAAATAAAAAGATGCAAAAATTCTAATGTTTATAAAGTATTATATCGTAGTGTCAAATTAAAAAAAAAAATTTTTGATCTTTAAATCTGATTAATATTCTGATTAAACATCATTTTTAAAATATTTTATTTTTTGTAGATGATAGCATGAAGAAAAGAGCATGGTAGCATTTTTAAATACATAAAATTTACACAAAATTTTAAAATAGAAATGCACAGAAATTCTTATGCTTTTGGAGTTTGCTTTGGAAAAGTTAATAATTTATAAATTTTTTCAAATATTAAATATTTTTAAAATATCATTTTCAAAACGGTTTTTATAATAACCACTATGTGCTATCAAAACTAGTTGAGGGGCCCTGAATGGCCGAATGTCTGGCGTTCGATGCCCCAGGTTTCGCGTTCGAGTCTCAGTGAGGCCATGGATGTTTGTAGTGGTTCGTAGCACGTCGGGCTGGCAACTCTACTCCGTAAAAACAAAAACATCTCTCTTGAAATCCACCAGTATCCAGATGGCCTTTGCCTACCAGGGAGCTGTTCCACTACAGATGACGATGATGATAACTGTATTATTACACGAAAAATATCTAAGTACCCATCGAAATCTGAAATTATGTATTTTATCTCCTTAAAGTATTCCAATACTTATTTTTTATATTGATTTTCAACCTAAGGTACAAACGCTTTTTCGTTCTAGGATATAAATCCCTACCCTCTTTAAAATGAAATTTTTGCTCGCAAAAAAAAAAAAACAACAGTAAGATTTTTGTTTATCGACTCAATCTCCTGAGTTAACTTAATGGATTCTTTCAGAAATAAAAAAAAGAATGAAGAAAAGACAGTACTAAAAAATAAAGACGCATGAACTGTTTAAATTGCCCTCAAAATATTAACTAAATCTGCATCCAGAGAACAGGAATTTTTCTTGGAAGCTGCCCCACTCCCGCCATTTTTTCTTTCTAACCGCCATCTTTTTTTACCCTAGCCAAATCCGAATAAACGAGAAAGAACTTCCAGGTGCTTTGGAATCATGAAATATTCATTTGTGCCAGACGATCTTTAAAACGAAAATCTTTATTATATTTTCTTTTAAGCTCGGGAATACAAGTCCGATGATAATAGTCTGAAAAGCTTGAAAATGAAAGCGAGATTTTTAGAAGGCTTTCTTTTCTTTTTTTCTTCTTTTTTTCTGACTGGGAAAGTAAAATTCACTAAATATCCCACACTTTTTTAACTCTGATTTCATGCAAATTTTGACGCTATTTAAGTCATAGCAAAAAAAGTTTATGATGTGCTGTTCTTTTTTTTAGAAAAGTGCAGTATAGCATATAAGAATATGTTTACAACTGTCTGGTTGGATTTTTATATACATAAAATTTACACACAAGTTGAAAATAAAAATGTGCATAAATTCTAATGCTTTTGAAGTATTTATCGTAGTGTCTTTTATATCGTAGAAAACTTTGTTGGCCTTTAAATCGTAGCATTTCTGATTTAACATCATTTTTAAAATATTTTTATTTAACATCATTTTTAAAATATTTTTATTTAACATCATTTTTAAAATATTTTTATTTAACATCATTTTTAAAATATTTTTATTTAACATCATTTTTAAAATATTTTTATTTAACATCATTTTTAAAATATTTTTATTTAACATCATTTTTAAAATATTTTTATTTAACATCATTTTTAAAATATTTTTATTTAATATCATTTTTCAAATATTTTTATTTAACATCATTTTAGAATATTTTGATTTAACAAATCATTTTTAAAATATTTTATCTTTTGTAGATTTCCCATGAACTTTAACAGAGCTATGAACTTTTAAAAAGTTATATTTGAAAAGTCATGCTTATTAATATAAATTGCAACTAATTTATTACTAGCTTTTAACCTAATTTATTTTTATTTATTATTATTATTATTATTTATTCAGCATTTGAATTTATTATTAAATATATTTATTCAAATTTAAACTAATTTATTAATATCTTCAAATAAAATATTTTAAATTTAGTTTTTAAGAAATATATTAAGAAAATAACTTAAGGCTCAACCAATTTTGTTAAAACGACATAATTTTAAAAGAGAAAAAAAATCATGTTAATTGTTTTTATCAAGCAATTGATACATTATATACCTGGCCTACCTGTTGGGAGTTTTCAGGGTTTTCTCCCCTACGATATCGAAATGCGGAGTAGTTCCCCCTAAAAGACACTGTCCTACTTTTCAGCGTCACGGAGCCAAGTCAGACTTCTACCTACCGGTGTTCCATCTCAACAGAAGTTGCCCCTTTCTCTTCTTCAGCTACTCATGGGATGTCAGTAGTCTATTCATGGTACTCATGGATTACGAGTAGCCTACTCATGGTACTCATGGATTACGAGTAGCCCACTCATGGTACTCATGGATTACGAGTAGCCTACTCATGGTACTCATGGATTACGAATAGCCAACTCATGGGATGCCAGTCCCGCACTGCAAGACACTGAGGATTAGACACAACACCACAACGACCATATTCTTTAATTTCTTTCGTTTGGCATATCAGTTATTCACTAAAAGATAATTGTGGTCATGAGATACATTGTTTTAGTACCTAGAACCAGTTAGTGGATAGCGCGTTAGATTTCGTAACTGAGCGATTTCTGTTCAAACTCATTAAGAGAAACTGATCCTACATCTATGCCAAAGAATAGCTCGATAAAATCGTAAGCTGAAAAGTCTTTTCTTTGAATTCAAGTAAAAAATAAGAAGGATAAAAAAAAATTGAACCTGTTAACTATAGCAAATGACTTCAAATCAAATATCCAGTTACTAAAACGATAACAGCATATTATGATTTATTCTGTTTTTGATAACTAGTGAAATAAATATTAAATAAAATTACGTTAAAATATTCATTTGAATATATTTAAATGGTATACAATTTTGTATGAATTACATATATGATACATTAAATACTATTATCGTTATAGATTTAGATTTTAAATAATAGTTAGCAGAATTAAAAATAATTAATTTATGTAATTAAAAGTTGAACCTTTTAACTTATGGCAAATTACTTCAGATCAGAGATCCAACTACTAAAACATCAACACATCATGATTTAATCTGTTTTTTTGGTAAACTGGTGAAAAAAATATTAAATAAAATTATATTAAAATATTCATTTGAATATATTTAAATGGTATCCTATTTTGTATAAATGATTTCATATATGATACATTTAAAATTATGATCCTTATAGATTTAGATTTTAAATAATAATTAACAGAATTAAAAATAATTAATTTACCTAATTTTATTTTACGCAATGAAGTATTTTAATTATAATCTATAGCTTGTTTACGATTTTATTCGTATTTCTCTGTTTGAATTAGAAACTTATGTATAGAGCATAGCTCGATAAATTCAAAGGCTGAAAAGCCTTTTCTTTGAATTCAAGTAGGGAATAAGATGTATAAAAAAAAAAAATTGAACCTATTAACTAATGGCAAATGACTTCAGATCAGAGATTCAACTATTAAAACAACAACAACATATTATAATTTATTCTGTTTTCTGGTAAACAGTTGAAATAAATATTAAATAAAATTATATTAAAATATTCATTTGAATATATTTAATTGATATCCAATTTTATATGAATAATTTCATATGTGATACATTTAATGTTATGATCATTATAAATTTAGATTGTAAATAATAATTAGCAGAATTAAAAGTAATTACAAGTATATAATAATATTATATACTTATAATTAAAGTATATAATTATATTTTACTCAATAAAGTATTTTAATTATAATATACAGCTTATTTACAATTTTATCTGCATTTCTCTGAGTGAATGAGAAGCTTGTGTACCGAACAGTAGGTCGGAATTTTGTGCCTATTTGTCTAACATATCCACCTAATTAACCTAATCTGATATTGGGACACACTACCTGCCCTAACGTGTCCATCTTGATAGAGTTCTGGGCGCTTCAACCAATCAAAAGGCGCCGCGTGACAGTTCCGTTCGATAACATCGCGCGGTTCAAATGCCAAATTAATTGTTAACCGGTGTTCAGCGGAACTTGGAGCGTCTGATCAGATGTCAAAACCTCGCACATGTTTAAATGCAGTCTGCTTGTCCTGGTGGACCATTTGGTAGACTTTGTATAAAACTGTAGAAAATGGGGTGTGATATCGAATTTACAGATATAATTTGACATTTGTGTAGAATATAATTTGATATGATGTAATTTCATTATCAATGAAATAACTGGAACTGTATTAATTAGTAATATTCATAATGGATCATTTATTAAGGATCGTTATTAATTTAATTTTTTGACAAAAATATACGACTATTGTCAAGGTGTAAGGGCAAGTAATGTTTATCAGAGTTTATTTAATTATTATTTTGGTGTTATAAAATTCAAGTTTTAGTGAATAAATAATTTATAAGTCCTGTTGACACTTTATCATATTGAGATTCATCAACGAATTTCACATTTTTCAACATTTCTTTTGAAGAGAAAATCCCTCCCCAGAAAAGGCCACTCTTAAAAATATTTGAACTAGAATTGTTCTGAGGTTACATTATTTGCTAGAACCGCTTTGAGAAGTATATTTACTATATCTAAAAACGCTTTGAGAAGTATACTTACTATACTAACTAGAACAGCTCTGAGAAGTATACTTACTACACTAGATAGAAAAGCTCTGATAACCAATAATAATATAGAATAAGAACCATAATAAAAAATAATTTGAGAACCAATAATAATATAGAATAAGAACCAGAATAAAAAATAATTTGAGAACCAATAATAGTATAGAATAAGAATTAGAATAAAAAATAATTAGAGCGAAAGCCAACTCCCTAAAAAGATCAATCTTAAAATTTTCAGTCTATTTATTTGAATTAAAATTGTTCTGAGGTCACGTACTTGCTAGAACAGCTTTGAGAAGTGTACTTACTATACTCTCTAGAACAGCTCTGAGTTACACATTTTCAAAATAAAATAACTTGAAAACTGATAATAATATAGAATAAGAAACAGAATAAAAAATAATTTGTGCGAAACCTCCTTCCTAAAAAGGTCATTCTTAAAAATTTCGTTCTATTTGAACTAGAATGGTTACGTACTTGCTAGAACAGCTCTGAGAAGTATACTTACTGTTCTAACTACAAAAGCTCTGAGATTACACACTTTCAAAATAAAAAATAATTTCAGAAGTATATAAATTTTTTTAAGAATTTATTATAAAATTATTTTTAAAATCATTTTATTAAAATTATTATTAAAAATTATTTTTTTATGTATAAAATTTTTAAAGAATTTATTCTGCAAAAATTGCCGATGGTAATTTAAACGTAGTTGAACGTTTATGCCTATTTCAAAATTATACAAAAGTATTCAGAATTATAAACAAAGAGAGAGAGAAATATGTTTACTTTTAGATTCCTAATTAAATCAGAATTAAATTAATTTGTGTGTTTAAAATAATTAATTTTATCAATCACATACAATTTTTTTTCGAATTTTAGACAATATTTTGAAATATACTAATACAGAAAATTTATATTTTTTGTATTTAAGCTTAAAAATATTTTGTAGTGAACGCTTATATTTCTGTAATAAATAATTGAAATCTCATATTTCTTTTTTTATTTTGTTGAAACATTATGTGTTTCTAAACTAAACATAATAAATAATTCATATTTTTTAAAAAAAATTGTTTTTAAATAAAATCAACCATTTTTTCCCATTATTTGAATTATGGATTAGTATATATGAAGAACAATGCATCTTTTAAAAGCATTAATTCGTTAATTTTGCGTGTATTCTTTTGTAGTAGATGCAATTGTTGGTTATTATATTTTTTCATACTTTCTTGAGTTTCTTTATTCTTTTAAATAAGAAGAACGTTTGAAACATTTATATATGCGGTTTTTATTTGTTCTTCTCGAATTCTTTTGGGGTTTTTTTCCCTTCTGTCTCTTTGTTCCAAATATTTTTTTCTCTTTAAATTTCTTTCAGTTTTGTTTAAGATTTGGAAATTTTTTTTCTCATTTTTTAGAGTGATTCGTCCCAGTATTTATTCTAAGAAGTAATGTATCATGTTACATTATACTTTTGAAAAAAGATTATTTTTCTTTTCTTTTAAATGTATATTTTAATAAAAAAATAAAATAACATTTAATACTCGAAATACACATATCAATTTTACTCCTTTTCTTTTATATCTATATATATATATATTTGGTTTCAACTTTTGTTTTTCTCTAAATGAAGCTTACTATATAGTTCTAATTTTAAATACATAAATTATTTTTACTTGCATTAGCAATAAAATTTAAGATTCTTTCGATTCTCCTGTATAAGACTTCTTATATATTTTTAAGTAATTTTTCCTAGCATTTATTCTAAAAGGTAATGTGTTATTTGTCCGGCTCATGCTCTAGTGACAAAGTGTGAAGTCAGCTTACAGAAGAACTCAGATTCGAATCTGCTGGTGGTGTCCTATGTATTCACCGTCAGATGAGTTCGATTCCCTCGAGTGGCGTGCATTACAGTCAAAAAATTGAAAAGCGGGGAAGATATCAATACCGGAAGGGACTGGGTGAAATTATGATAGTATCTCTCTTGTTAATTGTAGTAGGGTAAATTGCTTGATTTGAACTATCTGAATTCTCTTCTATTCGATATACAAATCGGAGAAATGACATCTTAAGGATACTTCTGAAGATATATAATATAGTCCATTGACCTATATAATACGCATATTCGATGTATTACCGCCATTTCAAAAATATGTGACATGTAAGTTGCTATAATGTAATGACGTTAGTTTAGTCTCTCTTATTAGTACACTTATAGTCAATTGACTTATAAATAAAACGTTTTCTATGTTAATTCAAAAGCTTTACCATTCTAATATAATGACTGTTTCCAAATCAATCCGTGCAATTGCTTTGAAGTATATCTTAATCTCGAATTATTAAATATGCTACTAGTAATTTAATGTCTTAGTTGTCTTTGTCTGATTTAAATAATAGAAAATATCAATTTTGAGGTTTTGATAATTTTATTTATTAATTAAAGATCCATTTCAAACATGTTGTCTCAATTAGTTTTACTGTGCTTTTTAGCGTATGTTTAGCGTATTACGATAAAGATTTTCATTAAGACTGCTTTGTAAAAAAAGATACCTCAAACTATCATTTTTGGTGGCATTTTATAAAATATTTTCTGTCGTCTCCATTGTTTTTAGAAATTTATTTATTTAAGCAGTTTCCAATCTAATAAAATCTAAAAAATAATTTTTTATTCCTAATAAAAAAAACTTTCAGTTTTAAGGGAAAATGAGATTATTTTACTTTCACTACAAGAATCAATAATTGTATATCTTGTTCTTAAAATACCAATAGTTGTTACGTTACTGTAAGAATTGAAGATATTGAAAAACTTCACAGACTCTTAGAATCAGGTTTCATATTCTTCAAAAAATATATTAAATTCACTTGTTTCTATATTTCTTAAATAACGCTTCAATTTTTTTTTGAAACTATCATCAAACCCAACTTAAGAAAACCTATTTCAAAGTGTTGGACAGTATTTGATTTTATTTTATTATTATTATTATTATTATTATTTTTTTTTTTTTTTTTTTTTTAAAATGTAATAAAAGTAAATAACTCAGTTTTATCCAAAATAAAAAAATTCCAATTTATCCAGAGTAAAAGTGTGGTAAAAGATTTTGTTTCATTAATATAGCCTTGAACTTATTAGAAATCAGTATTTGATTGATTTGGTAGTATTTTAATTGATTTGCTTTGTCCCTCAATGGTCATTTTTTGCACATGTAAAGTTTCGGCGTATACTAGACCTACAACAGCTTCAAGAAGAGGACTACTTTCAGCATCATGGAAACACTACTAATTTTATTTACAAGCACTTTATATATATATACATATATATATATATATATATATACACAAATACAGAACTCTGGATTATTATAATTTATTATTTACAAAAAATGAAAATTAAAGATTTAAATTTGATTCCAAGTCACTCCAAGGACGGAGATTATCAGAGTTCTTGAGTCTACGTCGTATTTTAAACATGTGGTCTGCGGCGGATCTTAATTATCACACGGTGTGATACTACGAAACCACAAGAGACTCGCTTTGGAAAACGGGAGGAAACTTCTGCCCGTTCAGTCCCTTCAGTGAAAAAGAGAAAACAACTTCTGGTCGACTCGTCGCAGAACTCTCTTCTTCCATCTCCAAAAATCTCCCTTTAAGAAAATCCGCCAAGAGGGAAAGGGGTCAGCTTCCCTCACTTTAAATTGGTGTAGACTTTTTCTCAGCTCATGGTCTGTCACCCATCACGATGAAACAATTCATGGTGTAATCCATATTCCATCTGTAATTGTTTCGACCTGTGTAAGCGCACAGATAATCACTAATTTCATGAGTATCCTTATGCATGACCACAAGAAATCACCTATCAGACTTGAGTGACAGGTTGTTCTCCTTAGTACAAAACACTAATTACATCAAATATACTACCCACAATACTGCTTGTCTTCTGTCAAATTTGAGAGTGATGGGTTGTTATTATGTACTTGTCAAAGAATATATATTCCTCTCTCCTGAGAAGGAAATGCCGAAACTCTTTCTTTGAGAAAAAATGCTACCTACACTTCAAGCTAATTAGACTGGGGGCTACTGTTTAACATGGATTCCGAACCACTAACAAGTATCCACGCCACAGCTGGGATTCAAACCTGAAGCTCATGATACCAAAGGCCAGAGCGCTAGCCAATAGGCCATCAGTCCGCTAGTACTTTGAAAATTTCTGCTTAGCGTGTGAATCTTTATAATTTCTGAATGGCAACACTGGTCAGTTAATAAATGTCTTTCTTTTACGTATGATACAAACGCATTCGTCACTTTATTATCGTAGATCCATGTATAATATCAAGTAAAAATGGCAGCAATATTGCGAAGTCTTACCAAATGTGAAGCGAAGCGATTTGCAACTTCACTGGGTCAAATCACAAAATAGGGGCCGTTGGGCTATGTCGACTTTTTGTGACGCCAAATGAACAACCCGGATTTCTTGTACTTTTTGCAATTAACTTTACTTACAATCTCAGTTCTTTTCCTGACAAATTTGACTAAAATAAATTTTTGACGCCAAATCCGAGCGGCCCTTATTCTGCAAATTTTGGCATTTACTCAACATTTACTTCACACAAAAATTCATAGTACTGCAGATATTCATCGAGAATTGTATACCGTTTATGAATATGCAAAAATGAGTTGTGAAAAAACAATGGAAGTATAAGTTGTCCCTACTGTCTGGCTTATGAGTTACAGCACATATAAAAATGGCTGCCATAATAAAAAGTCCCGCCAAAGAGGGATTGAGGTGATTCGCTTTGTCCAAAAATGAATGTATTACTGCAGCAGAAATTCATTGAGGAAAAATACAGCAATGGTACAGAGATTTACATACTGCTTGTATTTAAAATTTAAGATACAAACTGGAACAAATTAATATCCTGGTAAAATCGCAGAACAAGGGCCGTTGCGATTTGCGATTAAAAATTATTTTCGTCAAAGCCCGCCAAGCAAGTAAGTATAAGTTATTGTGAAGTGATAAATGATTGTAAGAGAAGTGAATTGCAAACAGTGCAAGAAACTTAGGTTACCACATTTGGCAACTAATCGCTTAGTTGGTACCACAAAAATTCGCCAAATCCCAACAGCCCTTATTTTGTGATTTGACCCATTTCATTTACATCCAACTACTTTCGTTTTACCTCATTGATTTTCGGTATTTTACTGAACTAAAATATCCAAAGTATTTAAAGCGTGCTAACATGAGAATGATAACATGCGAATGAATGATAACATGAAAATGATAAGTACTTACATGATAACATGAGAATGTTAAGTACTTGGAAAAACAATCAAGATACGTATGTACATGAAATCATTATTCAAAATTTATTGGGATTATTTTATTATCAAAGGACCATTTTCTTCGAAATGCGCATTTACGTAGATTTATGCACGAACCTTCGATTTGTTTGTAGTTTTTTTTTAGAAATGATAATCGCTTGCACGACATTTTAAATTATTATTACATAAAAATTTTAGTTAAGCGATAAAATAAAATAAAACCTCAAAACATTAGAGAGAGAGAGAGAGAGAGTAGTTTTATTTTAAAAAAAATTTTTTGCTTTTAAATTTAATTTACTATTTTATTTTACAGCTTAATTTGGATAATTTTTAATAAAATATGGAATTTTAAACTGATAAAAACACTTTATTCTTCTAATACTTAACCTGTTACTCTTTCTAATGCAAATATAAATGTGTTCCGATTTTATAAAAAAAAGGAACGTTACCTTTTAACAAAACATTTAAATAATCTCGTCCTTTTACTCTGACTTTGGGGGCCAATTATTATGCTAGTATGGCTTTGCACTAAAGAGATTTAAATCCCCTGGTATAAAAAGAATAAGCTTATAATTTGTTATGAACTTTCAATAGGTGGAAAATAACTGTCAGTTTAAACTATTCACTGAATAGTTGAAGCATTAAAAAAATTACAATGATGTTTATATTTGCAAAATGCTTTAACATCTGTTTATTTAAATCAAAAAATACAGGTAGATTCCTTTTTGAACTTGTTTCGCTTAAAACTAAAAAAAAAAATTATTTTATTCCTGACTTGTTTTGTTTTTAAATAATAATTTTTACATCATAAATGTAAAAAAAAATGCAATTATGTATTTGATATATAAAAACAAAACGCCCATAGATTTTATATTGTGTTTTTTTAAACGATTTTTAACGAAATAGCAGTATCAATTGAGTTGCCATTAACAATCAATTTTTGATAAATTTTACGTCGAAAATATTAAATTAAATAAGTTGCCTGATGGCCGATTCACTAGAGCTCTGGCGATCGGTGCTACAGGTTTCGTGTTAGAGTCCAAGAGGTGCATGGATGTTTGTAGTGATTGCAATCCACTTTAAGCAGTAGATCCCGATATAATATGACTGTAGAACGTTGGGCGTAGGGGCTGGCAACCCTATCCCGTAAAAAATCAGCGTCACGAACAAGTCAGACTTCTACCTACGTGTGCTCCATCACAACAGAAGCTGCTCTCCTTTTCCCTCCTTCCACAACACCAGAGGGGTTCTTGGACTTGGTCTAGATGCTGCTGTCTATCAAGTGGGATAATAAACAACAAACTAAATTAATGGAAAAATAATGATAAAATTACTTTAAAAAATGTCTTAAAATTTTTTAATAAAATTCTTGCATCAATCATATTATTATAAATGATTTAATTTTATATATAGTTGCTTACAAACAATATTAATGAAGGCAATTTTTCAAGAGGGTTCAACTCATTACCATTTTCAATATTAACGTGCTGCTTAACATGCTGCAGGGCTAAAATTCAAATCTGCTGGCGGAGTCAGTGCTGTGAGAAACGAGAACCAATGAGTAGCTATTATGACAGTGACTATAAGCTTTTCACATCAACAGTCAAGTTACCTGGTGGAAGTTTGCCGTGTTTCTCTCCCACTTGACACATAAATACGAGTAGGTTATCCCTAAAAGACCTACCAGGAAGGCAACTTCCTCCCTTCATCCGTCTATGGTCTGTTAATGGTATGCATAAGTGTAAAACAAGAGGCCCACCGATGAGTATATTTTTAAAAAACTCGCTCGACTAAATTGCATCTCATTTCATGTGTTCAAGTTATAGCATCTGAAAAACTCACTGTATTAAAAATTTCATTTCATCATTCAAATTTTGTGTCCTACTACACAATCATACTTATCATCAAAATAAACCATTTTCGATATATTAAATTTGCAGTGTAGCTATTGACGCGTAGTGCCATCTATTGATGACATTACAAAGTAAAAACAAATGATATTACAGATAATAGAAAATAACACATAAAGTTGAACCGATCTGTTTAAACAAAAATTATTACATAGACAAAATTATAATTTTGCAACGAAATTTCCTCGTATTTCTAATTTATTATATGTCATTAAGAACTGATAACATATAAAAAAAAAAAGCAAATAAATTAAAATAAAGAATTTGAATTATATTTCTTTAGAATTTTTTTTAATGTTTAATAAGAAACTATAAAATCGTAACAGATTTATTATCTACGAAGTAAGATATGAATCGGAAATTTATTTTCACTTCTGTAAATGTGAGTAAAGAAAGTTATTTAAATGTTTAAAATAAACTTGATACATTTTCAGAAATCTGATTATAATTTTTTTTTTTTTTTTTAATTCTCCTGGAGTTTATGGTACATGTCCCCATATATGCGAATGGTATAAGTAGTATCTTGAGTACTCTCTAGTACAGTGGTACTCAATATAAAATACGCGATCCTCTAGGTAACTTTGAAGGGATCACTTAGTTGAAATTTTGCAATTATTATTTTGTTCCTTTTCTGTTCCTTGGTGACATTTTTGTTTCTAGATGATGCTGGGAATATTATTATATGTTTATCAACATTATTATTAATACTACATTATTGTTAATACTCTACATATTAAATGTAATTAATTTGAATTATAGAAGTTAAAAAGGCTCCACAAGACAGCAAAAAAAATTTCGGTAGATCGCCAAGAAAGAAATCCTACAAAAGTTTTGAAAATATCACTGCTCTTATATAATTGGATCCTTACAGTTCTTTCTGGATAACACTATATATGCTACAAGTTCATAATACATAATTTTGTACAAAAAATCTCTGCATTGGAAAAAAAATATATAGAGCAGCATGAGTTGCATGAATTTAAACTTTAGTTCTTCTTCATTGGCGCAACAGCCCAATAGTGGATCAAGGCCCTCTGCCTACTGGCAGATTTCGAGACAGGAGATGTTTTCTTTTTACTAGGTAAGATTAACAGCTCTACGCTCAACACTCTACAGTCATATTAGACCGGAACCTACGGTTTAAAGTGTTATTTAAAATTACAGACTTTTAATGTTTCCTTAATAAAATTTACTGAAACTAAAAATATTTTATTCTCTACAGTTAGCTAACTTCAAGGTATACATTACATTCATGTTAAAATTAAGCATAGCCATATGTATTCTTCTTCGTCATTGACGCAACAGCCCCATTGTGGACCAAGGCCGTCTGCCTTCTGGCAGATTTTGAGAAAAATGATGCTTTCTTTTCACGAAGTATGATTGTCAGCTCTACGCCCAATACTCTACAGTCATATTATACCACAACCTACCGTTTTTAAGTAGATTTCGAATCACTACGGACATCCATGGCACCGCCAGGATTCGAACCCGAAACATGTGGTACCGAGTGCCGGAGCGCTATTAAATTTTACTTAAGTTAATGTTATTATTTAGTTTTAATTAAAGCGTGAAACTCCCTTAGAAAAAAGGCTTTAATTAACAAGAAAAATTATTTTACATTGCACTATCATTTTTTTTTATTGAATAGTATTTGATCCAGCTATTCTAAAATAAACTATTATCTGGAAAATGTAAGGTTAATGAAAGCTAATTGATCTCACCAATATTTTTTTCTTTGGTATCTCTCTCATTACAGCGAAAACCGTAAATACATAAAAACTAGGATGCCAATGTAGCAAGTTAATTTTTCATTACACTCTAATTATCTAAAAGATTTGGGAGAATTTTTTAAATACCTCGAATTTTTTCCTAACGTTCGTATTACGAAAAAAATGGGAAAAAATTATTTAATTATAATTTTCTCGGTGTTTTTAGATTTAAAAACAAAAAAAGAGAAGTTTTTGTTTATTTATTTATTTATTTTTTTGTAACGAAATCATCCGTAAAGATTTCTCGTATGTGTTGATTCACAAAAGATAGCAACCTCACTAGATTTTTAAGACCCTAGAAGGGATTTAAGAAATTGTGTTTATTTTTAAAACGACTTGTTTTATAGCTATTCGTTAAAGACAGTTCCAAAATGTACATTTAATTTCTGTGATAATTGAAAAGTGACGATAATACAACAAATCATGCGAAGATTGTATGTCATTATCAAAAATGAAATTTCTGTACATCATATTTCTGTATAGTACTGTAAGCCCCTACCGAACTTGAAGAATTACGTCTTTAAAACATACCGCATACTGTCAAATAATATTCAGCAAAAAAAAAAAAAACTTTCTATGGAAAAAAATATGATCAGATATAATTCAAATTATGTATAATTTAAGCAAATCTAAATATTTTTGTCATTAAAGGGGTAAATGAAATAAATGTTATTTAACAAGATTTTTATTACTGTTTAACAATTATTTTATAAAAAAAATTGGCAATTTCTGTTGCACAATATCAAAATTTTACACTAAGGTGTGCATGACTTTTCAATATCTCATTCATTCTCATTTTTGCATTTTCTTCAAAAACAGGCAATTTCTGTGACTTTTTTTTTAATAATTCATTTAACTGCTCATAAGTTGAAGGCACTGTCTTCTTCACTATCTCTGCTTCCACTGTCGATCCTTAGTACATCAACAAATTCTTCATTCATCATTTCTCGATTATTTCATTGGCTCCTTCTATATCTGAAAGCTTCTTGATGGCCAATTGGCTAGCTCTCTGGAATCCTCGTGGTAGCATGGATGTTTGTTAGTGGTTCGGAATCCACTTTAAACTGTAGGTACCGGTCTAATTAGCCTAAAGTGTGGCTCAAAATGACCGTCGAGTGACAAACCAAACCTATATCTGAAAATCTTTTGCCGCAAATTGTATTTTTACAATTTGTGCCATTTTACTATCAATCGATGGAAATCCTTTAAAATGGTGGATAACTTCTAGGCAAAACTGATACCAGATTTATGGCAATAAGGCAAACCCGTGATGGTCTGCAGCATACCATTATGTACAAAATCCAGTTTTGCAAATCTACTCTCGATCTTTACTTTATTACAATACAATTCCCACCCAATTTTCTGCGTAGTGTACTGTAGTAGACTACAGGTTTTCCAAGGTACTCTATGTATTCAGAAGGTACAGGTTTTTTTTTCGATGTATTCAGAAAAGTCCAATCATGTAATCTGACTGTCGATAATCAGAAGCAACCAACCTTGAAAGTTTTCCTAAAAGAAATCGTATCTACCTTACTTTGTTGTATATATAATAAGAAACACAGGTTACCGGAAAAAATATTAATTACTAAACATAAGAATATTTAAAATACCTAACAATAATTTAAACACAATTTAATCTCGGAAATTGATAACATTTCAGCTCCTTTAACACTGGAGGTTATATACATTGGAGGCTATATATATAATGGCACTCGGTGCCACATGTTTCGGGTTCCTAGCGGTTCCATGAATGTTCGTAGTGGTTCGGAGTCTATTTTAAACAATAGGTCCTTGTCTAACATTACTATAGAACGTTAGGCTTAAGCCTGACACCCCTACTCCGTTGAAAAAGAGAACATATACTGTTTAGAAATTTGCCAGTAGGCAGACGGCCCTGGACTCCCATGGCGCTGTTACACCATTGTTGACGATGATGATGATTGATGATATACACCCCCATATATATATACTCACATATATAAGTATACAAAGATACACATTATACATATATATACCAAATTGGCGTCTTTTTAATTCACGTTAAGGAAAAAAATTTATTTTTACCACATTAAAATTTTTGCTTGTAAGCAAAATTTCAATTTCTTTAAATGCGCTTAAAAGAAAAAATTTATCTAATAACAAAATAACACATACACAACACAAATAACACATAACACAACTTATATCTTTATTCTGCTTAAAAGAACTTAGATGGCAAATTTCTAGATTTCGAAGACGCCAGACAAAATTTGAAAAAGAAAAAACTCGGAAAAACATAGACAGCTCCCAGGTAAAAAAGAAAAAAGTTTCCCTAATTTGTCAAAACTTTTCGACGGGAGACAGTAACATTTTAATCCAATCACTTGGAACCTTCGGGTTGACTTCCCAAAATGCTCTGTCAGAGTTTTCCCTTTGCAGTTTCTAATCTTTAATTAGGTAACCATGGAGACAAACGGAAACTTTGGACCGGGG
The DNA here is from genome assembly GCA_021605075.1 of Caerostris darwini. Lineage (NCBI taxonomy): Eukaryota > Metazoa > Arthropoda > Arachnida > Araneae > Araneidae > Caerostris > Caerostris darwini. Next base: position 526,834 of record BPLQ01012679.1, on the reverse strand, counting down.
AGCCAGAGGACAAAGAATCGGACGGCAGTTGTTGCCGGGGAAACATTTATTTGAATAAATGCGGGATAGTTACCTCCGAAAATTTTCTTTCCCTGCCTTAATTAGAAGGCCTTGATTGTTTGGTAACAGGCTGGGATGATGCCAATGCTTTTGGGACCCGTGCCTCGATAATTAAGGACACATTCAAATGCAAATGGAGCGTGTTCCCTGGTTAAAGGATAGTTCTGTAGATTGCAGGCACTGAGCTCTGAACTTTGCAGGGGAATATGGAACTTGTAATGAGAGAAAGAACATGCAGTGTGTTTAATCAGAATGGATATCATTATACTGAAATTAGCCTATTTTCTCTAGATGGTAGAGGGAAAAAAATGGAAGGAAAGTTTTGCAATAAAGATTTCTTTTTGGAATGGGCCTCTTGATGTCGAAGTGATAGTTTTAACTTTTTTTCTTTCTTGATAAGGATAAGTTGGTAGTTTGTATAAAGTTTGGTTGATGTTTGTTTATGATTTTTCTTATTTTGTGTTTTATTGCGTCTTGTACAATTTTAATTTCGTTATTATGGAAATTAGGTTAGGAAATTATTTTGGGGATAATTGTTTGAAATAGTTAATGGATTTTTGGAGAAGTAAACAAAGATTTATATAAAAATAGTGAGGTTGAGGTACTTTGGCTAATTTTGAATTTTATCAGAGTAAGTCACAACAATTAATATTAAATTAATTAATAATAATAATAAAAATAACATGATAAAAATAAATAATTAAAAAGGATAATAACATATAAAAATAGGAATAATATATTAAATTAATCAATAAATTTTTAAAAAAATTAAAATATGATTCTGAAAAAATGGTTTTAAAATAATAATTACTAAGAATATAAGAAAATTAATAAATAAAGATATGATTCTAAAATAATAAAATTATTTAAAAAATAATAACTAAAAATATAATAAAATTAATAAATAAAAATATGATTCTATACAATAATAAAATGATTCCAAATAAATAAATTAATTAATAAAAATATAAGTTTAAAATTTTTACTTAGAAAAATATTAAAATTACTTGGAAAAACATTAAAATTTAAACTTTTTAAGAAAGTGGATTAAATAGAATTTTTACCTCATTGGAATTCTCGTATGTAAGCGAGATTTAAATTTCCTTAAATGGCCTGAAAAGAAATTTTTTTTTACTTTAACGAAATCATCAGAACAGAACCTGTAACTTCAATCTACTCAACAGAACTTACTATAGATAGTAAATTTCTAGATTTCGAACACTCCAGATAAAACTTAGAAATAAAAAGAAAAAAAAAATTTGGCAAAAACAAAGAGATCTCCAAGGTAAAAAGAAAAAAGTCTTCCCTAATTTGTCAAAACTTTTCGGCGGGAGACAGAGTAACACTTTAATCCAATCACTTGGAACCTTCGGGTCGACTTCCCAAAATGCTCTGTCAGAGTTTTCCCTTTGCAGTTTCTAATCTTTAATTAGGTAACCATGGAGACAAACGGAAACTTTGGGCCGGGGAGCCAGAGGACAAAGAATCGGGCAGCAGTTGTTGCCGGGGAAACATTTATTTGAATAAATGCGGGATAGTTACCTCCGAAAATTTTCTTTCCCTGCCTTAATTAGAGGGCCTTGATTGTTTGGTAACAGGCTGGGATGATGCCAATGCTTTTGGGACCCGTGCCTTGATAACTAAGGACACATACAAATGCAAATGGAGCGTGTTCCCTGGTTAAAGGATAGTTCTGTAGATTGCAGGCACTGAGCTGTGAACTTTGCAGGGGAATATGCAAGTTGTAATGAGAGAAAGAAAATGCAGTGTATTTAATCAGAATGGATATCATTATCCTGAAATTAGCCTATTTTCTCTAGATGGTAGGGTTGAAAAAAACGGTAGGAAAAGTTTTGCAATAAAGATTTCTTTTTGGAATGGGTCTCTTGATGTCGAAGTGATAGTTTTAACTTCTTTTTTTTTTTTTTTTTTTTACTCGATAAGGATAAGTTGGTAGTTTGTATAAAGTTTGGTTGATGTTTGTTTATGATTTTTTTTCTCATTTGGTGTTTTATTGCGTCTTGTACAATTTTAATTTCGTTAATGTGGGAATTAAGTTAGGAAATTATTTTAGGGATACTTGTTTGAAATAAGTTAATGGGATTTTGAAATATAAAGAAAGACTTACATAAAGGAAGTGAGATTAAGGTACTTTGGCTAATTTTAAATTTTATCACAGTAATTCACAACAAATAATATTAAATTGATTAATAATAATAATAATAATAATAATAATATATAATAAAAAAATAAGTAAAAATGATAACATATAAAAATATGAATAATATACTAAATTAATAAATAAATTTTTTTAAAATAAAAATATGATTATAAAAAAATGGTTTAAAAAATAATAATTACTAAGAATATAAGAAAATTAATAAATAAAGATATCATTCTAAAATAAAAAAATTATTTAAAAAATAATAAAATTGATAAATAAAAATATGATTCTAAAATAAAAAAAATGATTTAATCAATAATAAATAAAAATATAATAAAATTAATAAACAAAAATATGATTCTATACAATAATAAAAAGGTTCCAAATAAATAAAAATAAAATTTTAAAAATTTTACTTAGAAAACTATTAAAATTACTTGGAAAAACATTAAAATTTAAACTCTTTAAGAAAATGAATTAAATTGAATTTTTACCACATTGGAATTTTCGTATGTAATCAAGATTTCTATTTGTTTAAATGCCCTTAAAAGAAAATGCTTTTTCCTATAACGAAATCATCAGAAGAGAACCTGCATCTTTATTCTACTCAAAAGAACTTACTATAGATAGTAAATTTCTAGATTTCGAAGACTCCAGATAAAATTTGAAAAAAAAAAGAAGAAAAACTTGGGAAAAACAAAGAGTGCTCCACGTAAAAAAGAAAAAAGTTTCACTAATTTGTCAAAACGTTTCGACGGAGACAGTAACACTTTAATCCAATCACTTGGAACCTTCGGGTCGACTTCCCAAAATGCTCTGTCAGAGTTTTCCCTTTGCAGTTTCTAATCTTTAATTAGGTAACCATGGAGACAAACGGAAACTTTGGACCGGGGAGCCAGAGGACAAAGAATCGGACGGCAGTTGTTGCCGGGGAAACATTTATTTGAATAAATGCGGGATAGTTACCTCCGAAAATTTTCTTTCCCTGCCTTAATTAGAGGGCCTTGATTGTTTGGTAACAGGCTGGGATGATGCCAGTGCTTTTGGGACCCGTGCCTCGATAATTAATTAAGGGCACATTCAAATGCAAATGGAGCATGTTCCCTGGTTAAAGGATAGTTCTGTAGATTGCAGGCACTGAGCTCTGAACTTTGCAGGGGAAATATGCAACTTGTAATGAGAGAAAGAAAATGCAGTGTGTTTAATCAGAATGGATATCATTATCCTGAAATTAGCCTATTTTCTCTAGATGGTAGAGGGAAAAAAAATGGAAGGAAAGTTTTGCAATAAAGATTTCTTTTTGGAATGGGCCTCTTAATGTTGAAGTGATAGTTTTAAATTCTTTTTTCCCTTTTTCTTTGTTGATAAGGATAAGTTGGTAGTTTGTATAAAGTTTGGTTGATGTTTGTTTATGATTTTTCTCATTTGGTGTTTTGTTGCGTCTTGTGCAATTTTAATTTCGTTAACGTGGGAATTAAGTTAGGAAAGTATTTTAGTGATACTTGTTTGAAATAAGTTAATGGGATTTTTAAGATATAAACATAGATTTGCATAAATATGATGAAATTAAGGTACCTTGGCGAATTTTAAATTTTATCAGAGTAGTCACAACAAATAATATTAAATTAATTAATAGATGATAATAATAATAATAATATAAATAACATAATAAAAATAAATAAGTAAAAAAGATAATAACATATAAAAATATGAATAATACATTAAATTAATAAATAAATTTTTTAAAAAATAAAATATGATTCTAAAAAAATGTTGTAAAATAATAATTAATAAGAATATAAGAAAAGTTAATAAATAAAGATATGATTCTAAAATAAAAAAAAATATGATTCTAAAATAAAAAAATGATTTAATCAATAATAAATTAAAATATAATAAAATTAATAAATAAAAATATGATTCGATACAATAATAAAATGATTCCAAATAAATAAAAATATAATTTTAAATTTTTACTTAGAAATTACTATATAATTACTTTACTATTATAATTACTTGGAAAAACATTAAAATTTAAACTATTTAAGAAAGTGTATTAAATTGAATTTTTACCACATTAGAATTTTCATATGTAAGCAAGATTTCAATTTGTTTAAATGCCCTTAAAAGAAAAATTTTTCCTATAACGAAATCATCATAACAGTACCTGGATCTTTATTCTACTCAAAAGAACTTACCATAGATGGTAAATTTCTAAATTTCGAAGACTCTAGATAAAATTTGAAAGTGCAAAAAAGAAAAAACTAGAGAAAAACAAAGAGAGCTCCAAGGTAAAAAAGAAACAAGTCTTCCTTAATTTGTCAAAACTTTTCGGCGGAGACAGTAACACTTTAATCCAATCACTTGGAACCTTCGGGTCGACTTCCCAAAATGCTCTGTCAGAGTTTTCCCTTTGCAGTTTCTAATCTTTAATTAGGTAACCATGGAGACAAACGGAAACTTTGGACCGAGCAGCCAGAGGACAAAGAATCGGACGGCAGTTGTTGCCGGGGAAACATTTATTTGAATAAATGCGGGATAGTTACCTCCCAAAATTTTCTTTCCCCACCTTAATTAGAAGGCCTTGATTCTTTGGTAACAGGCTGGGATGATGCCAATGCTTTTGGGACCCGTGCCTTGATAATTAAGGACACATTCAAATGCAAATGGAGCGTGTTCCCTGGTTAAAGGATAGTTCTGTAGATTGCAGGCACTGAGCTCTGAACTTTGCAGGGGAAATATGCAACTTGTAATGAGAGAAAGAAAATGCAGTGTATTTAATCAGAATACATATCATTATCCTGAAATTAGTTTATTTTCTCTAGATGGTAGGGGGGAAAAAATGGAAGGAAAGTTTTGCAATAAAGATTTCTTTTTAAGAATGGGAGTCTTGATGTCGAAGTGATAGTTTAAACTTTTCTTTTTTCTCGATAAGGATAAGTTGGGTGTTGGTTGGTAGTTTGTATAAAGTTTGGTTGATGTTTGTTTATGATAATTTTTCTCATTTGTTGTTTTATTGCGTTTTCTGTAATTTTAATTTCCTTAATGTGGGGATTAAGTTAGGAAATTATTTTGGTGATACTTGTTTGAAATAAGTTAATGGGATTTCGAAGATATAAACAAAGATTTATATCAAAGTAGTGAGATTGAGGTACTTTGGCTAATTTCAATTTTTATGAAAGTAAGTCACAACAAATAATATTAAATTATTTAATAATAATAATAATAATATTATAAATAACATAATAAAAATAAATAAGTAAATATGATAATAGCATATAAAAATATGAATAATATAATAAATTAATAAATAAAATTTTAAAAAAATAAAAATATGATTCTAAAAATGGTTTAAAAATAATAATTACTAAGAATATAAGAAAATTAATACGTAAAGATTTGATTCTAAAATAAAAGAAATGATTTAATCAATAATAAATAAAAATATAAGAAAATTAATAAATAAAAATATGATTCTATACAATAATAAAATGATTCCAAATAAATAAAAATTATAATTTTAAAATTTTTATTTAGAAAACTATTAAAATGACTTGGGAAAACATTAAAATTTCAGCTCTTTAAGAAAGTGGATTAAATTGAATTTTTACCACGTTGGAATTTTCGTATGTAAGCAAGATTTCGATTTCTTTAAATGCCCTAAAAAGAAATTTTTTTTTTCCTATAACGAAATCATCAGGCCAGAACCTGCATCTTTATTCCACTCAAAAGAACTTACTATGGATGGTAAATTTCTAGATTTCAAGACTCCAGATAAAATTTCCAGAAAAAAAAGAAGAAAAACTTCGGAGAAACAAACAGCTCCCAGGTTAAAAGAAAAGTCTTCCCTAATTTCTCAAAACTTTTCGGCGGAGACAGTAACACTTTAATCCAATCACTTGGAACCTTCGGGTCGACTTCCCAAAATGTCCTGTCAGAGTTTTCCCTTTGCAATTTCTTAATCTTTAATTAGGTAACCATGGAGACAAACGGAAACTTTGGACCGGGGAGCCAGAGGACAAAGAATCGGACGGCAGTTGTTGCCGGGGAAACATTTATTTGAATAAATGCGGGATAGTTACCTCCGAAAATTTTCTTTCCCTTCCTTAATTAGAGGGCCTTGATTGTTTGGTAACAGGCTGGGATGATGCCAATGCTTTTGGGACCCGTGCCTTGATAATTAAGGACACATTCAAATGCAAATGGAGCGTGTTCCCTGGTTAAAGGATAGTTCTGTAGATTGCAGGCACTGAGCTCTGAACTTTGCAGGGGAATATGCGAGTTGTAATGAGAGAAAGAAAATGTAGTGTCTTTAATCAGAATGGATATCATTATCCTGAAATTAGCCTATTTTCTGGAGATGGTAGGGTGAAAAAAATTGGAAGGAAAAGTTTTGCAATAAAGATTTCTTCTGGGAATGGGACTCTTGATGTCGAAGTGATAGTTTAAACTTTTGAAGTGATAGTTTATTTTTATTTCACTCTTATTCTTTCTGGATAAGGATAAGTTTGGTATTGGTTGCTAGTTTTATAAAGTTTGGTTGGTGTTTGTTTATGATTTTTCTCATTTGGTGTTTAATTGCGTCTAGTGCAATTGTAATTTCGTTATTATGGGAATTAAGTTAGGAAATTATTTTAGTGATAATTGTTTGAAAATATTCATGGAATTTTCAAGAAATGAACAAATATTTACATAAAAGTAGTGAGATACTTTGGCTAATTTTAAATTTTATCGTAGTAAGTCACAACAAATAATATTAAGTTAATTAATAAATAATAAAGATATAAATAAACTAATAAAATAATATTAAAAAATAATAATATAAAAAATATGAATAAAATATGAAATTAATAAATAAATTTAAAAAATAAAAATATGAATTAAAATAAATAAAAATATGATTATAAAATAAAAAAAATTATTTAAAATATATAATAAAATTAATAAATAAAAATATAATTCTATATAATAATAATGATTCCAAATAAATAAATTAATAAATAAAAATATGATTCCAAAATTTTTAATTAGAAAACTATTAAAATTACTCGGAAAAATATTAAAATTTAAACTTCAATAGTACGAAAATTTTAGAATCATTTATATAAAATAATTCTTTTCTGAAAAGAGTTTTCTTGAATAAAAATGTTTTCCATATCATATTAAATATTAGTTTATATTTTAAATAAATAAATTATGCTTTATGACAAATTTCACAAAAAAAAGTTATGTTTTAATGAAATAAAAACTCGGAAAGATTTCTCGTAAAGTAGGTTGTATTAAATTACCAATTTTTTAAATTTAAATCAAGCTATTAGGTTTTTGTTTTAATTTTTTTCCTATAAAGACTTTATATATTAATTAATTAAACTAATGAAGTTTATTTCTAAATTAAGAAATAATAAAGTTTTTAATAATAAAGTTTATAACTTATTAACGTCAAGTAAAAAAATAAGATCAATATTAAAATTATTTCTGAATTCATACATCTCTGACATTTTTTATTAATCTGGATATATATTATCATCATATAGCGTCATCTATCTTCAGACGGTTATAAGTAACAGATATAACTGACGGTTTTATATATAAGCATCATATATTATATGACATTTATAACTTTTTCTGAGTGTTTATGGCACTGTGCGTCGACTTATAAACATATCATTAATCGATATACAATAAGCTCTATTCTAGTAGATCGATCATGATTCTGTGATGGGACTCCAACTAACAACACATCCTTCATCTACTTAGTTGAAGAACTTTCCAATCAACAGATTTAACGCCAAGATTTAACGCGTAACTATACCATTAGAGGCCCGTGACAATTTTTTTGAATGGGGGTCCTCTCAATGCAAAATATCATCATTGTTTTGTCTTTTTAATAAAGTACTACCTAAAGGAGCCTATAGGTTTGCAATGTCCATTTTCGATCACATACCATTTCATTTGATCTTTTATTATTTTAAAATGACCCTTATCAGTAATGTGTGACGAAGATGTAATTTTTTCCAAGTCAATTTCAATTACTTCACATTGGTTTTGATTATGTGTTAGGCTAGTACAGGGCTGCGGTGGCTCTGGATCAGTGTTGTCGGGGATTGCAATGCTATCATTTTCAGTTTGACTAATGTCCGTTTTCGCAACATTGTTCGTTTGTTTCTTCCTCACTATTGACTTATTTTAGGTAGCTTCTTACTTTTTTCCTTCAAACTCTAACTTTCTTTTTCGTTTTTCACTACTATTTCTATTATTAGACATGTTATTATCTAATTTCCACAATCAAATAATTAACTTTATTTCTGATCACTGATCCAATGAAACAAAAAATTAGGTAATAGTGACGAAAAGAGAATCCTTGAAAGATTTCTGGAAGTGTCTGACTTGCTAACGGGGATTCACACTTTTAATTTTGGAATTTATTCAAGAATCTGGGAAATTCCATAACCAGTGAATTCAAAAATATCCCAGTGGCACATGGGGAGTAGCGGGAATTCCCACGCTTTATTTTGTAAGTACCTATTCACGAACCAGAAACTTTGTCCCTATCATCCTAGGATTACACGTGAGTAACTGTTTCTATTACTATTACTACTAGATGCGATATATTTTTCATACAAATGAATACGTTCAAAATCTTGATACACATTTGTTTAATTTATCACTTTAGTAACAAATTTATTAAATAACGAATAAATAAATAAATGTCAGGCCTTTCCTGTACTTTTACTCTCTGCTCGGGCCGGGGCACATGACAATTTGACCGTCTTACCCCCTTACACCACTGGTCACCTTGCAGTGTAGACACCAGAAATTTTACTTTGGCTAGCTTATCAGTTTTCGTACTGAGTTCTCTCAACTGTAAGCCGCTCCAACTAATGATCAGACCCTAAAAATACTTTTAAACTGAGAATTTTAAAGGGGGGGAGAGAGAAAAAAATGCATACGAAGCACATAATTAATATATATGCTTTTCGGCGTATTTTTAAACCTGAACTCTCTAAAAAATAATTAAAATCAATTTACAAACATTACCAACTAACTACAAAAATAATGTTAAATTAATAATTTATTTTTAATAATTAAAAATATGTGTTAAATATTATTTTGTAATTAATCATCAATTACTCTTCGAATATAGACTTCCTATAACAATAATTAAAATGTATGTCGCAAACATACCTTCCTTAAATCAGTGTAAAATATCTAAACATTTTAGATTTCCAGTTTTGTTTTGAATAAAGTAATAGTCATATTTTATTCTACAAAAAACGATTTTAAGTTTTCCTTAATTAACTAGACAAAAATTAATATATGACTCTTAACGGATTATCTAGCTAATTTGCAAAAAAAAAAGGAATGCTATGTTTTTCCGAAATGATAAAGTTTTAAAAGTAAATATTTTGCTCATGGTCTGCTTGTAGAAAAAAAAAAAATTTCGATAATTAGAAAATCTCAATTAACATAAAATTAAGTACTTTATTTACTAGATTAATTAGTTTTCATAATCAAGTTGCCCTGCAAAATTTTTAACAAACAGGCTTTTGTTTGTCCCAGTAAAATTCAAAAATTTAAGTATGTCTCATTTTCTTGTTTTGTTTATTCCTGTACGAAATAATTAAAATTTGCCCTCGTTACTTTTTTATGATAAAGTAATAAATTTTTGTAAAACATTTTTCCTCCCTCATTAATACATTTTAAAATTACTTTGACAAAAAGTAATATTACAAAAAGAAAGAAAACTTTAACTCAGTAATCAATTTAAAACAACGGCAAATTTGAATCTGTTTATAGGAAAGATCTATAACCCTGTACCCTTTGCTGATAGTCACCAAGTACAAATACGAAATGACTACCACGGTTTTCAACCGAAAGAAAATGAATTATTATTTACATTTTACTAAACTGTATCCTATGTTTGGCCATTTAATTTTTTTCAATTAATAAAAGAGCAATAGTTGTAAATTAAAAATTCACCATTTGGGCTTACTACACGCCATGGTACAATTGATGCACTTTCAAACGTTACGTAGAAAAATTAGAATCCAGAGATTTCATTGCATATATATATATATATATATATTACTACTGCCCATTAAAATTGCAACACCAAGAAGACGACATGCTACAGGCGTGAAATTCAAACGACAGGAAGAAGGTACTGTGATATGCAAATGGTTAGCTTTTCAGCGCATTCAGACAAATCAGGCACCGGTAGAGACACCTACAATGTGTTTAAATGAGGAAATTGTTCAGCTGGTTTCTCATACACAAATTGCATTTGAACGTTGTTGCCTGGTGAAAAGTTGTTGTGATGCCTTGTGTAAGAAGCAGAAAGGCGTACCATCACGTTTCTGAGTTTGATAAAGGTCGAATTGTAGCGTACCGGGATTGCGGTTTATCGTATCGCAGTATTGCTGCTCTCGTCGGTCGAGATAACATCGCTTCCTTATGATATAAAAGGTAACTGTCTAAGTATGTGCCAGCTGCATTAGAATATATATATATAATGAAAAGAAAGCGTTAGAACAAATAAGTTTGGAAACCACTGTGCTAAAACAATTTGAAAAAATTAAAATGTTGAAAGTTATTTAAGTATTTATTATTTAAGTATTTATTAAGTTATTTTTACCACATTTAATTTTCTCCCATGTTAATAACAAAAATTTTTTAAATAGAGACTGTAAATATCATAAAACTACATATAATAAGATTTACAGTTTAGAAGTTTTAATAGAAATCGTCCAATGTGCGTTATATAATTTATTCAGTTAAGCTACTACTGTAAAATTCAATTTCCATTTCATAATTTGATGAAAACTAATTCTCTTATTAAAATATAATGAAAGAGAATCGCTTAAAGGCGAAAAAACAATCTTCTGAAGAAATTCCAGTCTGTATTTTGCAGCCAAATAGTGTTTACTGTTCATTATTAATATCCTTCACAATACCATATCTGGCATCAATGGTAAAGGAAAGTGTTTAAGAAACTTTTTTTTAACATTTCTTATTCTGTGGCTCTGGACAGTCTAGACATCTAGACAATTGATGTTGTCTAGACATCCTTTGGACAGTGGGGACTGTTTTATATTAAACACATAAAATATTCTTGCACCCTCATTGGAAGTTGTCAGTTTTTCAATGAGAAATTTATTATTGATTCATATATAGTGAATTTCGAATGAGTATTAATGAAAAACACATTTCCTTTCAAAAAGTTATCCTTAGTTAATTTTTATTTGTTGTGATTAATATACATTAAAATTTAGATGCGTTTATTTTCTTATACTTCCATTAAATAAAACAAAAAAAAATCTTATCGTATTATTTTAGTAATAATGAAAGCTAATTTCATAATTAAATATTTTTTGGAATTTTAATTATATTATGATTTTATTCACTTGTGTTTCTTATGAGGCTTGCTAGCTACCAAGAGGATGAAGGTTCGATTTCTGCTGAATGCGTGTGTTACAATCACTGTTTTGAAATACGATTAGACTTAGAAATTTCTCTAGAGTGTCTCGTATCAAAAATCAAATTCATTGGTTGAAGTTTTTTTTTTTTTTTTATTTGATGAGCAAGTGAAGGATAGTATAGCATTTTTTTTTTTTTTTTTTTTCTTACGCGAAAAGTTTCGACATTTCATTCCCAGGAAAGAGGAATGTATGTTATTTGGTAAGTATATAATAACCCCCCACATAAATTTGACGGCAGACAAGCAATATTGTGGGCAGTATCAAATCTGATAGCAGATATTCGGTGTCATGTATAATTAGATTCAGGAAATTAGCGATTGTCTGTGCGATCTTCACAGGTCGAAACAACTACAGAATGAATATGAACTACACTATTAGTTATTACATCGTGATGGGTGATAGACCACGAGCTGAGAAATGTCTACTCCAATTAGAAGTGAGGAAAGCTGACCCCTCTCCCCTCTTGACGGACTGTCTTAAAAGTAATTTTTTTTGGGGGGGGGGTAAAGAAGGGAGAGAGTTCTGCGACGAGTCGACCAGAAGTGTTGTTTTCTTTTCTCTGAAGTGTCGCAATAGGCCGGAGTTTTCCGCCTGTTTCCAAAGTGAGCCCCTTGCGGTTTTGCGTATCACGCCGTGTGATAATTAAGGTCAACTGGAATCAGGCAATTAGATTCGACGTAGACTCGAGAACTCTGAAAATCACTTACCTTGGAATGAACTGTACTTGTGATTTAATCGTGCACTTGTGATCCAATTTTATTTTATTTTTTTAATTTCTTTGCACAATAACAGAGTACATTATTTGTATATATATATATATATATAGTGCTTGTAAATAAAAATTAATTTGTTCTCATGAACCTCAAAGTGGTTCTTTTCTTGAAGCCTTTATAGGTCTAATATACGCCGAGACGTTACAATATATAACTTTTGTGAAACCCGCGGTTAAGTTGCAGCAAGTATCCCAGCCCACGGTCACCCAGTTTGTGCGTCAGTGTTGTAGACAGTAAATCTTATTCACCTGTATTTATATCTCTTCAGCATTTATTTTTTGCTTCCGTTCTCAATGTAAGACGCATAAAATTACATTTCAAGTTGAATCAAATCATTCTAAAAACATTCACCCATTGGACAAGAAACCACTTCCTTAGATAATGCTGAAACTGTAAACAAAGAGTGAATTCCAGCCTGTTTTTTTAAAGTAAGAGAAGCCTAGCCCTCTTCTTGATATCAGTTACTGCTGATAAGGAAAGGTGAGTACAGGCGCCGTTTGTTCCCATTTTTTTATGATTTCATTTTACCTCACTTGATAAATGTTCAAGATCTGTGATATGCTTCTTCAAGTGTTGTGTGAAATACTAGACGAATACTAAATCGTAAATCGTATGTTGGTGTAGTAAATTAGCTTCAGAACTGAAAATGATTTGTTTGAAAATATGTGTACTGTTAATTACGTTACAGAGTCTTCATTGTTTAACATTGCGTAATGATTTGATAGCTCTGGATCCTCAAAGTAAGTTTTAATTTTTTTTTTTATAATATAGTATATGTTTTTTCATATGATAACATAAAAAACGAAACTTCGACAATTGTTGTAAATCTCTGTTTATAATCAATCAAAAGAAATTATCTAATAATAATATTCTTAAAGTGTTCTATATAAAATATGCTAAAATATTATTTGATAATTTTCATTGAATAATAATGGAAAATTAAAGACAATGAAAAATTAACAATAATATGTTATGTGATGAAGATGATCAAAGGAAACTATATTAAAACAAGTATTTAAATTACATATTATATATATATATATATATATATATATATATATGTTTTTCTAAAACAATAAGTATTTTTTTAAATATTTAAATATAAAATATTTTTAATATTTTTAAATTTTCACATGATAAATATATAAAAAATAAAAATATATAATATTATGAACGACAATTGTTGTCAATCTCTCTTAATATACTAAAAAAATTACTTGATAACATGATTTTCGTTGAATAATAATGAAAATTAATGAAATTTCAATAAATATGCATATGTAAAATTCATCAAAATAATTTTTTTTATTATTTTATGTTCTATAATAACATCTTACTCAGTAATAAAATATATAATATTATGCTCTCTATTATGGGATGATGGTATTCAAAAGAAACTATATTAAAGCAAGTATTCAAAAATAAATATAAAATATATTTAAAATGCAATAAGTATTCGAAAATATGGTTTTCATATGATAACATAAAAGCGTCAGATAAATAGATCAGATCAGACTTCGATAATTACTGCAAATCTCTTTCAAAAATCAAAAAGGCAATATTATACGTAATAAATATTCAAAACTGTGATTATAAATATTTTAAATAATAATTCGAAAACCGAAACGGACATATCTGTTTCGGAGTACCTATGGGGTAAATATGTCCCGGAAATATTCGAATATTCGAAAATAAGTTTTTCAATTTATAACATACGAATGCGAAATTTCGATAATTACTTTGAATCTCTATCTGAGGTCAAAAGAAATAAAATCCTATTCACAAATGCGAAGAGGATTATTATTTCTCTTTTTTATTGTTATATATTTTATTACTATTTATTGAATATTTTATTGCATATCTAAGTTTTATAAAATAATTAAATCAGTTGAATAAAGTTTTTTTGGGGACCTACTCGTATAAAGTCTGTACAAAAATAAATATATATGTGTAAAATTCATCAAAATAAAATTATTTATTATTTCGTGCTCTATAATAATATCTTTCTCAGTAGTCAAACTAAATAATATTATGTCTCTATTTATTATAAAATTATATTTTTTATTTAATTTTGTAAATTAAGGAAACCAATTAATTATGGAAGTTTTGTGAATTTATATATAAACAAGTATTATAAAAAAAAAAATTTTAAAGTCAATTCCTACTTTTTTTTTCACTATATTGCAGAAAAGTCCTTTACAAATAATTTTCATTCATTTTTTTAAGTTTATCTGGCGCCATCTATTGGTAGATATATGCAACTTAAATCTAAAACAAACTAAAATTAATTAAATAAATTTAATTAATGAATTAATATTTGAAAAAACTGTATTAACATCCAGTGTCATCCACTACAAGTTCAAAAAAAAATGAATTTGAACTTGAGTGGAGGAATAAAAAGTATTTTATTAACGATTGAAAATTTGAACAAGATATATATAGGGAGAGTGTGTGCTAATAGAAGGAATTGAAAAAGAAATCAAGTATTTGAAAATAAAAATCTCATGTAGTATTAATTCCATTTTCTAAGAAAACTTATTAATTTTTATTTTTTCTAATTTGGTATATTTCTCTAAGATATGATAAAGGCAGTTTGTTGTTTTAATAGCATTTAACAGTTAATTATTGTTTTAATTATTATTCTTGGTTTAATTATTGTTAAATGTAAATAAAAAGATATATTATGGTAAGAGTAAATATACTTTTAGACTTATTAGAGATTTTTATCCTAGAATTTAAAAAAATTAATAGGTTATTAAATTTTAATACAAAAGATATATTATATCTTACATTGAGATCTATCTAAATAAAAAATAATTAATTTTTTATTAATTTAAATCTATTCTAAAATATTAATCTATCTAAAATCTAAGATTTTATTATAATCTATTAATCTAATCTATTAAATCTATTATCTAAATCTATTAATTTTTTTTTTAATTTTGTGATAATAATACCTAATAAATCTAAAAGTATATTTACTCTTATCATAATATATCTTTTGTATTTAAAATTTGTAAATTAATGAAACCAATTAATTAAGGGATTTTTCTGAAATTATATATATATAAACAAATCAAGTATACGAAAATAAAAATCTCATCTAATATTAATTTCATTTTCTAAGAAATTTCTAATTAATTTTTATTTTTTATTATTTGGCATATTTCTTTAAAATATAATAAAGGAAGTTTATTGTTCATAGTATCTGATAGTTAATTATAGATTTATTTATTATTCTTATAGAATACACTGAGCCTAAAATCTATTATTATTTTTTTAATTCTAGAATAAAATCTCTAATAAATCTAAAAGTCTATTTATTTTTTATCATAACATTTAAGATATTAGGATCGAATATCAACTTGCAAAAAAATTATGAAGCCAAAATTGTCTCAACAAAAATTTAAAATCTTTAATATTTTTCCCAGAAAAAATTTTGTTTATATTATATGTATTGTTTTAATTAGTTAAGACAAAATGTATATTTAATTTAATTCAAACAAAAATATATCTTGCATTATGTTGAATGTAGAAATACTTTTGCTTCATATAAAAAAAGATTTAATAATTATAATTTTTATTTTAACTAAAATATCCATATTTCAAGAATTTGAAAACAAATATTAAAGTAGAATCATATTTTCTCGAAAATTCTAGACATCTATTCTATTAAAAATATTGCTGTTAAAGTTTTGCAGAAATTTTAGCAGCATTTTTTACTTTATGTAACCAGAATCTTTTTCGAATATTTCGTAAAATACTGAAAAACTCGCATAGCATTTTTATAGCTGCCTTTTAAAAAAAAAACGCGAATAATATTGTCAACCAAAAATTAAAATTATATGAATTCCAATTTAGTATACATACACACTTTTCTCTAGAAATAATGATTATGAAAAAATTTAATCAATCTTTCTAGAAAAATATTATTTTTATCAAACACTTTTCATAACGGATGATGAAATTTGTAGGCATATACTCAGTTTCGCAAGAAACAGAAAAAAAGTTCTTAGACAGTCAATTTTGATAACTAAAATTCACTATTGCAGTCAGTTTTTTTGTAGAAATGAAAATTCTGGGATAAGATAACTATTTCATATCAATTTTGACAGTTTGGCAAAATGAATCACTTTCTTTTTACTTTATCAATATCCGCTACGATATTTTTAATATCTTCTTTCTTTACTTTAAAATTTGATTAACTTATTTCAACAATATTAAATAATTATTAAATTATCTATTAAATTAACTATCGTGAGAAACTTTTTATTCTTAAATTTTTTTTTATTCAAATTTGTTAATAAAACATTAAAAGTATAATCACTTACTTCTGTTTCCAAAAAAATAAAACCAATTTACAATTTTAAATTCCAGGAGCTTATGGAATTTAATTTTGTATTTGTTTTTATTTTTTAGGTTGTTGGCACTGTCCTTGACATCTGTGAGAAATTTGACGTCAAAATATTCATTAGTGTTTGAGTTACGCTTGGCTTTGTGAGACGCTAAAACTGATTCCGGCGATTTTTGAAATGTCTGAATTAATTGAGAAAAGAACTTGCATTCAATTTTGTTTGCGGAAAGATATAGAATGTTGCAAAAGGCATTCGGTGAGGATTCCTATATCGGAAAGAAATGTTTAGAAGTGGTATAAACAGTTCAAAGAAGGTAGAGAACGCTTTGAAGGCGAAGAGCCCTCTGGTCGACCATAAACTTTAAGTGACGAAGCTCACTTCAAAAAATTAAAGATTTGTTGCCTGCAAACCGTCGATTTACAATTAGAAACCTTGCTGCTGATGTTGGAATTTCAAAAGGATCGGTCAATTCCATTTTGGGCCTCAAACGCGTCAAATCTCGATTGGTACCGAAAACACTGAATGCGCCAGCTCACACTGCATTGATTCTTCGTGACTTTTTCTCCACAAATGAAACCCATATTGTTTCACAACTGCCGTATTCATACTGTGCGGCTTTTGGCTATTCCCTAAACTCAAAAGACCAATCCGGAGACACCGTTTTGAGTCGATTGAAGAGATTCAACGTGAATTGCCGTGCGCTTTGAAGACCATCCCTGCCGATGAATTGTTAGCATGCATTGAGGACTGGAAAAAAAGTTGGCGTAAGTGCATTGTGTAGGGAGGAGATTACTTTGAAGGCGATGAAATAAATTTGGAAGAATAAATAAAGAGTTTTTAAAAAAAAAAATAATTGGTCTTACTTTTTGGGGCACAATAGTACATATTATGACAATATTATCACTTATAAAATATACTTATTAACTAACTCCATGAAGATATATTCACTCAAAATACTTGCTAAAACATAAAATACTACTAGATATGTCTATATTTAAAAAGCAAGAGATTTATTTTTATTCTATCTATATTTCTTAAAAAAAGATAACATAATTTTAAATAAATTCATTTTTTTTTTTTCCATTGAAAAATAAATTCCCAAAAGTGCAAATATTTCACGCCGTAAAACTTTCCATAAACTATCGAAAGCATAATAAATATTTTCCTTTCTTTAATTCCTCACCAAAGAGTAAGCCGAACTGAATTATTGCAGTCCCTTGTGAAAGATTACATAACTGAAATATTCCAGCAAATCGAATATGAATTTAAATTTTCCAATTTTTTTATTGATATTTCATGGAATTTCTACTATTGACAGACGGAAAGGTACTTTGAGAAAAATTTAACCTAATACATAGAGTATGAGTAAAAATTTTTATGGTAAAATAAATGTTATTTTCATGCAACATTTAATATACAAATTCTTTTTTCAGTTTTAGCATCTGTCAACGATGATTGTGATCCATCAACAATACCTGTCATGGCTAATTTTGATATGAAAAGAGTAAGAAATTTTTATTTACTTCTCGAAAAACATCATTATGTCATTATATTCAAATGATTAAACGCTGATCATATGCATTATCATCATTATGTCCTTATTCAATTCCTTCTATTAGCTCACACTCTCCCTATATATATCTTGTTCAAATTTTCAATCGTTCATAAAATACTTTTTATTCATCCACTCAAATACATTTTTTTTAACTTGTAGTGGATAACACTTGATGTTAATACAGTTTTTTCAAATATTAATTCAGTAAATAAATTTAATAAATTAACTTTATTTTTTTTATATTTTAGTTGCATGTATCTACCAATAGATGGCGCCAGATAAACTTAAAAAAATGAATGAAAATTATTTATAAAGGACTTTCTGCAATATAGTGGAAAAAAAATTAAGAATTGACTTTTAAAAAAAAAATTTTATATTACTTGTTTTTAAAAGATTAAACGCTTATCATATGCATTATCATCATTATATCAATATTTTTAAATGATTAAACACTGACCATATGCCCAGCGAAAAGTTTTCAAAACAATTAAATTAAATATTTTTTTCTCATTTCACGAATCACACTTAGCATGATCTTAAAATGAAGATTATAGTATTTTTTTTCCTTATGTGATTCACTTATCTAAAGAGAGAAGCAAAAATTCACAGTCACCATTCATGAATAATAATAGAAAATTGATTTACCCTTAACTGACTAAAGTTAGAAGCTATAATACTCTCAGAATTATATAATTGCGTAAAAAAAAAAACCAGTACTTAAGTACATGTTTAATGGTAAAATTTTGAAATCAGAACTTGAAAAATTAATAAATTGCACCAACTCTCACTGCTAAATTTTGAAAACTTACTGCTATAATTTATATACTACAATAATAATTTATATACTTCACTCTGCTTTTCTTGAAAGTTTTCAGGCAAATGGTTTGAACTTGCAAAATCTGCTGGTGGATATATCGATGTTTCAGATGGAGTTTGGTTAATCGAAGGCACAAATACTTCAAACAAGTTTCTCTACAGTGGAAGAGACAAGTAGGTACTGCCGATTTTAATGCTTTAGGTCTATGTAAATTAGTATTTCTTTTTTGTACATTTAAGCCAATTTTAATACCATTTTCCCACTACTCCTATGTACGTTTATCCTTATAAACAAAAGTAATACGAAATCATTTATACGGATATAATAGAAAATGGTATAGTAGCTCCATAGATTATAAAACCAAAATAAATTTACTGCATGAATTGTAATATATTCCGATTATATTTAGGAACTGATAACTTTATTTCTAGTAAAATATTTATAAAAAAAAAGTATTTGGAAGAACATTTTCTATAATATCAGTCATATTATTAATAGTCCGTTATTTTATTTAATTTTGTTTAGGAATTTCTCTAATTGAACGTATTTTTATTGATTTTTTTTTTCATCGTTATGAAAACGTGTGTTTTTCTTCTTTTTTTTTTAAGAAGTTATCCAGGTAAGTAATTAAGTGACCATCTATCCATTTACTATGCATCTTAATTAACTTCTCAAGTATATTATTTACACAGTACGAAATACAGAAATAATATTTTGTACTTAAAGGATGAAGGAAATATACTAACGCAAAAATGAATAGAACGCATACAATATGGAATCAAATAAAAACTGTAGTGTGCACTTTGGACAACCAGATTGTATTGGGTGGGGTTAGGTTGAGATACTTGAGACACAGTTTAGAGAACTCACAGCTTTATTTACGCACATACAATTAGAGACATAAAATATTTAACACTTTTAAAGACATATAATTATAGATTAATGGAAGGATTCCACTTCTAAGCCTAAATCCCGATACTCAGCTACTCGCTGGGTGCGCGAAAGATACTTCCTCTGTAGGTGAGAGCCTGTAGGCCAACTAAAACGCAGGATTGAGTTAAAAATATATCCTCTCGGGGTGAGAGACTGTAAACTAAATATTTCCCAGATGGAGCGCGTGGTTGCGTTGTACTTCCCCTCGGGTGATAGTCTCGAGGCCGACTGATCATTTCTTCTGAAAGCTATAAGGAGTGCTCTTGCCAGTGCGTAGGAAGAAGCGTGGTTGCAAAACAAGACTTTATCGTTAGCACGAATGCTTGTCTGCCCAAGACTGAGATCAAAATCGCATGTAACAGTGTAAAGAATATGATACAATTATTCCTTATCACAGTCTCTTCATATCCAACAACAAATTATCCAACAGTCGTTGAGATAAGATCCATAATTCCTTAATAAGCCTTTTAGTTGTTGGATGATGTTATCCAACGAATATACTCGTGCTGAATGGCGTCTCTCCAAAGCATTCTATGTAGGGTCTATGAGATTTAAATCAGGGGTTATGTTGATTAATTCCTTCTAGTGATATATCTTCCCATTCTAGAAGCTCCTCAAGCGAAGCGAGTGCGATGTGTCCTGACGTTATCATCCATAAAAACTAATTCTGCGCCAATACTACCTTGGATCAAACGACAATAACTCGAAAATTTGGAATCTCCTTAAGAGGTGTTTTCTTACACCAGTCAAAACATTGCTGCCGATGAGCAGATGCCAATGGGAGACAGAGTTCAGAATGTTGGACAAATAGACAACATTTTGTAGGTGTTTGGCCACAGTATGCTTATCTTTCAGTAGCTGAGCATTACCAGCTGACCAGTATCAATCTCTTTTTGCCTACAGGGCAATATATCAGTCATCCATCGGCACTGATTTTCTTGGCCACATCACCAATTTTTCTTACAGCACTTGCGAGGTTTGTCCAAGCTTGAGAAACGACACTTTAGTCTATTTGAAATTCATAGGCTATGATCGTCATACTACGCCTGTCCTCAAGCAGCCTGATTCGATGAGCAAATGAAGTACAATTACTCTTGAGAATCTTCCCGAAAAGCAATATCTTCTTCCCTTTCCTGCGGGATGGATGACAAATTAGCTGGCCTTTGGTACCACAGGCTTCAGGTTAGAATCCTAGATGTGGCAAGAATGTTTGTTAGTGGTTCGGAATCCGTGTTAAGCTGCAGATCCCAGTCTAATTAGTCCAAAGTGTGCCCAAAATGACAATAGAGAGACAAACCAAACCAAGCCCAACCTCCCCTCAAACTTTCCTTCTACCATGTGTAAAGTCATCTAGATAATTTATTCAAGCCATAAATGTATTTATGAACTGATTTGAATTGGCATAGAGTATATTTAATAGAGCTTTTCGTAACATGTTTCATTGTCACCTTTTGCGAACACTGATTGCAGACGTTTTGCGTGCCATCTGCAATCAGTGCGGCGTCTTATTCCTAATATTTGCATACGAATCACTTTCATCTGAATTTGGTGTTCATTATGTCAATCGTATAAAGCCAATTCTACAATTTCATGTCTGGCTGCATAAAAATTGCATTGTTGTTAAAGTTAAGCATGCCCATATATATTCTTCTTCGTCACTAACGTAACAGCCTCGTGGTGAGCCAAGGCCGTATGCCTGCTGGCAGATTTCGAGACAGAAGATGCATTCTTTTTACGGATTAGGGTTGTCAGCTCTATACCCAAGCCTCGACAGCCCTATTAGACAGGGTCCAATGGTTTAAAGTGGATTCTGAACCACTACAAACTTCCATGGCACCGAGCTCCAGATAGCTACTCATTCAGCCATCAAGCCCACCTTGGGGCTACACTCTATCTAATTAACACAGTGCCTCATTTAGCCTATTAATATATATAAGTAATATTAATGAGCTAAATGAGACACTATATTCTTGATTTAAAGAGATTTTTTATGTAAATCATTAAATGTGAAAAAAACCATCTTATACAACATATAAATTTCTTTAAGCATTCCAATTAGTGGACAAACTTTGTCATACAAATTTAGGAAGCCATTTCAAAACAATATTAACAAAAACGCATAATCTAATTATTTCTGAAAGTGAATGTTAAAGTTCTGATAACAAAACGAGGAAAAAAAAAGAAAGATTAATTTTATTCTAAACAACAAAAATATTAAATTCTTAGAATACTTGTTTAGATCTTAAACGCAAAATTCTTTGTAATTTATTTCTTGGAAAATACATTAGCGAAAGTAATCCGAGAAGAAAATGAAAGAATGTTAATATTCTGTATCAAGAAAATGTTTTTGAGGCGATCCTCTTTTTCTTATTCCATTAATGCACAATTTAAATGCATAAAACTGGGAACTAAGAATACAGTTAAAAATTGTTCCATTACTCCCAAACTGTTTCTGTGGCTTCTAGAGAAGCTAAGCCTTTTTTAAATATATATTGCTTTAATTTTAACAAAACTACTACAACTTAACAATGTACAAAATGAAATTCGGAAACTTGTTATAACAGGCGCCATTTTTTCATTGTGTTTTATTTCAGCAATCAACATTGTATACGACCTATAAAGGGGAAAATAACAGCTTCTAAGGAACCTCCAGGTCTGATTAACTTAAGTTATAAAACGTATTCAACTCATGTGGAAGGTATGGCTATTTGACTTTGGTTTTTAAAAATTAATAATTCTAATAAAAAAATAAATTATACAGAGGCATACTTATTATGATATTTTAAAAAATATGTTAACATGAAAAATAAGCATTTCAAAATATTTACTTTTCAAGCATCTTAAATACGAAAATAGTAATAATATATGCTTTTCTTTTCTTTTTGTTATTAATGTATGAAAAAAAACATTATTTTATTGAGAATAAAAGTAAAGTTAAATTATATTTAGTGTCACTATATTTATTAAACAAGTGTGTGTTTCTTGCATACTTCTTTTAAAATCCAATCTTTAAATTAATGGGCAGTCAATTTTTGGACATAATTTGAATATGATATTATTTGATTGAATTGTGAATTAACTCATTGTAATTTAAATCTTTGAGTTTTTTTATTTATGTCAAGGTTTAATTTAGTTTCGAAATTTTCTGGGAACATCAAAATTTTGTAAGACTAACCTTTCAACATTTACCAGTGAAGAAACATCGGCAAAATCGCAGAATAGGGGCAGTTGGGATTT
Organism: Caerostris darwini; assembly: GCA_021605075.1. NCBI lineage: Eukaryota > Metazoa > Arthropoda > Arachnida > Araneae > Araneidae > Caerostris > Caerostris darwini. The sequence goes on along the minus strand of BPLQ01012679.1, from coordinate 503,461 downwards.
GGCGTCAAGAAATCTTTTCGCCAAAGTGCTCCAAATAATGGGTTGCAATTATTAGTCAAATGAATTGCAAGCAGTACAAAAGACATGGGTTACCACCTTTTGCTACTTACTACTACATTTGGAGCCACAAAAAAGTCGCTAAACTTCAACGATCCCTGTTTTGAGATTTGGCCGAAGCATCTTCGGGACCGGTAGCTGCATTAATAATTCAACTTTAAATTGCAATATTTAGTCCTTTGCTAATTGGTTTGTAATGCAATTGGGCTGCCTGCAATTGTACGAAAATTATATTGCCACGTAATGTGATGCAATAGGAAATTCTTATCCTGCTTCATAAGCATGAGAAATAAATTATGCATAAATAATCATCATTTTACAAAGCAGATTATAATTATCTTTGTCCTAAAACGGATAAGAGTAAAATAATTTTCTTTCATACCTTTTATAAATTGTTATGTTATTTAATTAAATGTTAGATATTTGTTAAGAATAACGATCAAAACTGTTTCCGATTCCTACGTCTTAAATGTTAGTCTATGTTTTAAATTACAGAGTGCATAAGAATTATTTGATACATTACAAAATTATGTAAAATTAAATAAGAGATATAAAATGTTAGTAATTTGCAACGTAATTATACAATTTAATAAATTTTGATGTGAGATTACTTGATTGTTCATAAAAATTGTCCTTAAAAATATAGCATTTCCTTTTCTTCTTCTTCATTTTTTTTTTTGTTTTGTTTTGTTTTTGTTTTATGAATTATAATAAAATAAACTTCTGTTATTAATGTAAAATTTCGATGAAATACACTTCAAACCTTAATATTTCTATTTAATAATGATGAAAATTGAATTCAATTTTTTATTCCTAAAATACACTCATGTCCATAAATTAAGGATAATTCAGAATCACACAGAAATTGAACTCTAAAATAAAAATTTCACCTGTAGAATTATCACAAACATCTTGAAGAAGAATATGCAAATTACAGGAAATCACCAGATGGCGCTGATAGTACGTCCCAATGACGAGAGTGTGAGAGAGGGGCATATAAGGAATGGTGGCAAAGAAGTAAAATTGTTCACAAGCGCTTTAAAAGCCTTTCAGTGCAATAACCGCATACTTATGTCACAAAGGAAGCATTTGGATGATTTTTTACGTGGTAGAATTATCGGACGACTGGAATGTGGACGTACCCAGCTGGAAGTATCCGAGGAACTTGGAATCGCCCAGAGTGTCCTCTCCAGGCTTTGGCAACGATTCCAAGATGATGGTAATGTGAGTAGATGTTACAGCACAGGTCGCCCTCGAGTTACAACGCCGAATGAGGACCTGTATTTAGCAGTTACTGCCAAAAGAAACAGACGGAGCACAGCATCAGACCTGTCTCGTCAGCTCTCTTCAGCTACCGGTAAGACAGTTTCAAGGCAGACCGTGTACAGACGCTTAGGGCACATTGGTCTATATGCTCGTAGGCCTGTCGGATGTGTTCCACTTACCGCAACTCACTGTCGCCTGCGATTAACCTGGAGTAGAGAGCAGGCATTGTGGACACCGCAACAGTGGTCTGCTGTGATGTTTTCCGACGAGTCCATGTTTAGTTTGCAGTCTGATTCTCGCCGGACTTTCATATGGAGAGCGCCAGGTACCCGTTACCACCAAGAGAACACCATTGAACGACACCGTTACGGTGGTGCAGGATGGCTCGTTTGGGGACGAATTATTCTTGGTTAAAGAACTGACCTGCATGTTCAGAGTGTTACGATGACAGGCCACATCTATCGGGATGTCATTCTGGAACAACATGTACGTTTGTTTCGGGGCGCCATGGGTGCTGAATTTCTATTTATGAATGACAACGCCCGTCCTCACCGTGCAAACATTGTAGACGAATGCCTTCAATAGGAGGATATCCCCGTATGGATTGGCAAGCATACTCACCGGACTTGACCGACGAATTGCAGCCCGTCAACCCCCTCCCACCTGTCAACCAGAACTTCGGAGGGCATTGCTTGATGAGTGGTGTAATATTCCCCAAGATGAGATTAATAATTTGATACTCAGCATTCCTAGGCGTTGTAAGGCCTGTATTGCATCGTCCAGGAGACATACTCCATATTAACCATCATACTAACCATGTTATACTGTTTTTTGTAAATAGGTTCTTTTTTGAAATTTGCTCCAGGGAGTAAAAATCGCAATTTTTATTAATTATGTCAAACATATAGCATCTTTTTTGCTCTTTACCTTTTGTTTAATAAATATACTTTACAAATAAGTCAAATTTGTTTTGCTTCTGTCTCTTTCTTTGCCTGAACTTCATTATCCTTAATTTATGGACATGAGTGTAGTTTGAAATTCAAAAAAGAATAATAAAATAAAATAAATAAATAAAAATTAAAATAACAATCAGAATTTTTGCTATATACATATGGATGTCCTAAAAGGTTGCTTACAAACTTTACGTTCTGGAACAAATTTTACATTGAATTATTTTTACATAGGAAGTAGGACCTAAAAATCAAACCATGCAGAATCATAGCTACGTTACTGGCCTGCTAAAAAAAGGGAAGTCGACAGCATTATTAACATGTTTTTATTAACATAAATAAGCATCTTTGTATATATGTTTCGTGCATATGCTTTATATGCAAAGTTAACTATACACATGAAGGAGGAAAAAATAATAGTTACACGATCAAAATTCCTTCCATCCACCACTATACATGCTTCACAATACCGTCACATGGATTGACGGAAACGTTTAAATTGAGCAGGTATATCATGGACCCGAGTCTCTGCTTCCACGGTCCTGGAGATGAAATCTGTATTCATTATTACGAATGTCCATTATACCAGTCAGTCTTCATGCATCCCCACAAGAAGAAAGCAAGAGTTTGATGTCAGGGATCGTGGTGCTATGCAACTGTACGCCTCTGCCTATCTAGAGATGAGGCGAGATCTTATTAAGGAAATACCTCAGATTTCTGCTTAAATGTGCAGGTTGAAACCTTTTGAAATCAGATGTGCCGGTGGGTATCATATGCCCATCAAATTTAGTTCTTAACTCCTCTAAAAAGTACAATAAGTAACCCCATAGAGGCATTGAGATAGTAGGTAAGGGGCAATTAAAAAGTCACCAATGATATCAACCTGCATGTGTATGGTGAAGCGCTGTTGGCATGCATGAACACTTACATTCCTAAGATTGTCAGACTTCCATATATGTATGTTGTGCTGGTACAGGTCATCGTTCTACGGAAAATTCCTTAATCGGAAAGCAGAATCTACCATAGAATTTCGGACTGTGCCGTACACCCATTCAAATACAACCTGCACTGCACATATAAAATCGTCCTCTAACCATCACTGGCCATATTCCCAGACATAGCTACTTCATAAAAATCGTTCATAGTCTGACTGATCATTGATCAAGTTTGTGAACGGCCATTTGGGACACCCTGCATATAATTTAATTATGGTCAGATTTTCTGGCAGCCACCATTATTTGTCTCTCTAAATGATACTCTCTTTGATTTTTCAGAAACAGTTAGAGTTCTCTTCACCGATTATGTTTCCGTGGCAGTCATCTACACGTGCTTTTACCACGTGCATCACGAAAAGGAAGTTTGTCATGCGGCTGGTCTCTTCGGAGCGATATGGACCAGAAAACCACATGTGGATGTAGAAGTGTACGAAAAAGCGATTCAGTACCTCGAAATGGCTTGTGTTCTGAAAACAACTCTAATAATTAGAAATGTTGTCGGTAAACATTAATATATTCTTTCAAGGAAAAATTTTTTCATTATTTTTTTTTTTCATTTAATATTTAGGGATTAATGGTTTCTTTCAAACTGGATATGTAATTGAATTTTATTATGTTCTTATGAGACGTAATTGAAATTATTCATGATTTTTTTATATGACTGAAATTTGTAAGGAACCTGATGGCCCAGTGACTAGTGCTTGGTGCCACAGGTTTCGGATTCGAGTCCCGGCCGTACCATGGAAGTTTAGTGGTTCGGAATCCACCTTAAATCGTAAGTCCCGGTCTAATATAACTGTAGAGCGTTTGGCGGTATTGGATTCTTTTTACGGGATAGGTTTGGTTTGGTTTGGTTTGTCGCTCTACGGTCATTTTGTGCACACTTTATGATAATTAGACCGAGACCTATAGTTTAGACGTGGATTCCGAACCCCTATCAAACATCCATACCCCAGCCATTACACATATGGCTGACAACCCTACCCCGTAAAAAAAAAAAAAAAAAAAAAACATCTCCTGTCTCAAAATCTGCCAATAAGTAAATGGCCTTGGCCCGCCATGGAGCTGTTGCACAAATGAGGAAGAAGGAAATTTGTAAATCTTATGGCTGTGGTATCAATTACAGTTTTTAGATTCATATCTGCATAATCAAAATTTTTTAATAAGAACATCAGATAGATATTCTTAAAAGATTGGCCATTGCGAGAAACTGTCAACTGAAAATGACACATTGGCTTTAAAATATTTCTTATTTAGATCTAAATTTAGTCAACCTCTAGGACTTTAGGCAACACTCGTTAAAAATCAATTGAAGGTTGTAAGTGAAACCGATTTGCGAAAAATTATACGCAAAATAAATCCATTCCTACTTAATTTATAAAATCTCTAATCTTTAAGTCTCACAATCTTTATTTTCGCAATATCATTTCCCAAACGAAGTTGTTAGAATTCAAGAAACTTTGTATGGTGAATTGCAGTTTAATACACTTTTTTTATAAATCTGAAAACTTTTATTTTAATACTGTGGTTTCTAAACGTAGTCGGACACTTACGAATTTCAGTGAAATACTACTCTATGCCTTAATCAAAATTAATATTTTAGACTGAGAATTTTTTTTTAACAACATACATAACTTTTTCTTAAAAAAAAACTACATTTAAAAATATAGTAAAACATTTTTTCTTTTTTGGGAAAATTATTTTAAAAAGTTCCATCGCAAAACTCTTCGTTCACTTAAAAAAAGCCAATACATAGAAAATATTGTAATATTTCGTTCAGTTAGTATTAACAGGATATCCTGCAATATGTGCATTGCAATATTAAATACACTGCAAATTTTTATATAATGTATAAAAATTATTTTCAAAAGTAATTGCTCTATAATTCGTTTTATTTCAGGACCTTGCAGAGTTGATCACTGGGATTTCAGAATTGATGATTTTCCAGGTTGTTATTTAATCTTAAATAAATTAACTTTTGTTTTGAATTTTAAAAAAAAATACATCAGTTGTGTATTTTATTTATAAAAACAAATTTAAAAATATATATTACTTATTGTATGATAGCACCAGACTACTGCTATCAACCAATGGATCTAGGATCTTGCCGTGGAAGTATTCAACGTTATTATTTTGATCCAAAAGAAAAAACTTGCAAAATCTTCAATTATGGTGGCTGTGGTGGAAATAAAAACAATTTCATGTCACTACCAGAGTGTCAGAAGAAATGCATAAGTAAATAAATTTGCTTACTATTAGTAATATTAATATTACTTTTGTTTATATTTACACTCTTATACTGTTCTTTTAAATTTTAATAGTAATAAAATTTAAAATACAAATCCCAAAATTTAAAGAAATAAAGCTTTATCGTTTAAATGTTCGTTAGATTTTATTATCGCACATTTAAATAAAGTTTAAAAGCATATTTTATCACAACTCAAGTACTATATACTATTCAAGTAAATTTAATTATTATGGGAAATTATTTTAAGAAATAAAATACATATTTATTTTACAAAAAGCTGATTTTGGTTGTTACATGTCCTGTAACAATTATTATTTGATTTTTATAATAATTAGATTTTATTTTCAATCTAATCCTAGATATTGTGTACTTTTTTATTAGCCAGAACCATTTTCTTTTAAAGAAGTTGAAAATTATAATTAATCTAAAACGTTTCTAATTAAGTTTCTTTCATTTGTAACACCTTACCATCTGAAAAATGTTTTTAATCTATTATAGATAAGTAAAAGTATCATATATTTTTTTTTTCTTTTCCATTTCTCCTTCACACTCATCCTTAAATGAATTATTTTTTAAATGCTATAAATATTTTTGACAATTAAAATATTTCTTGCAGTTGCTTCAGATAAAGACCCAGTATGCATGTCCATTGCAAAATGTGGTTTACATTGTTCCCCTTGTTGTACTGAAGACAGAAATGGCTGTGTGCAGTGCAACTGTGAACATATAATAGAAGGTAGGTCAAAATATGTATTCAATTTTAATAAATATTAACAGTCAAATTTTTCAACATATACTTCTACAGAAACTTAAATTTTCACTATTAGTGTAGTTATCATAAAAATTGGTGTTTTAGTTATATTTTTAAAAAGTAAAATAATAACTATCAAATTTAGAAATTGTAAAAAAAAAAAAATTAATGTTCACAAAAATTTCAGAGAAATTACTCATCCAATTATCATTTCAGAGAAATTACTCATGCACTTATCATTTCAGAGATATTATTACTTAAGAATTATTATCCATTATACTTTATCTAGAAATTATTTTAGAAATTTATATAGAAATTATTTATCCACTTATTATTTTTCTAGTGTACAAAAAATTTGCTTTGTTAATATAATGAACTCCTGGCAAAAGTTAGAATTAAAATTAATATTTGAAAAATGTTATGATGTATATTTACTCTAATAAATATTTTAAAGCATCTGTTTTAAACAAAAGTAGATTTTTTTTCCCAACATATGAAAGAAAAAGTATCTTTAAATAACTTTTTTTTTTTTTTTTTTTACATTCATAAAGAGAAATATAACTATTTTTGATGGTATCAATGACAATGGAAATTGGCAAAGAAGATACAATTTTGAACTTTAACAAATTTTAGAATGTCTAAAAAGTTTGTAAACTGAACAGAATGAGATGGGCCGGTCATCTCAGCTGCTTTGAAGGTTTTCAATGCAATCCCTTTTGGTCAACGACCAAGGGGAAGACCGAAAAAGAAATGGGTCGACCGTTTAGACTCTGATTTTAATGTTATTAAGTTCAAAAACTGGAGGTCCACGGCCAAGAGAAGAACAGCCTGGCTGGATCTTTTAAAGAAGGCCAAGGCCCACAATGGGCTGTCGAGCCAGTTATGATGATGAAAGAGAAATACAAAATTTTTTACTTTTCAAAAATAAATTCTTTACAGAAAAAAAAAATGTTAATACTTTGAAAAACAGATTTATAACAAAAATTTCTAGAAAATGAAAAACACAAAATAGCCATTAATATTTTTCACAATTTTCAATTTATTTAAGCATCTCATGAGGTTAACTTATTCATGCTCTAAAACAACAATCAATATTTTTTTCCCAAAAAATTAGATGACTTTCTGAATTGTGTCAAGGATCCATCAAAGTGTCCTTCTGACTGTGACGTTGAAAATTTTTATCCAGGATGCTATGTTTGCAGATGTGATAAAGGAATTAAAACAGATGATGTAGCTCTAGGAGGTAATTTACCATTTCAATTTTTTTTTTTTCATGAAAAACCTACAGTTACATAAAAAATGAATATGTTTAAATGTTCTTAATTTATATTTATGCTTAGAAATTTAAAAATATTTATTGCTTATTTTGAAAGCTATTAAAAAATTGTTAAATGTTGAATAAAAATATTTTTCATGTATCTTAGAAAAAACAATGGATATATAATTGAGATAAAATGTTATTAAGAATATTTTCAACTGATGCTATAATATTTTAGGATTTATGAAATTACTTTTAAATTGTGCACAATGTACACTAATATATAAATATTTAAAAAATGACAAATTATAATTAAAATTATTATGCAATTTAGAGCCATCAAGGCAATTAAACTTCATAATTTAGCAGTTCCTGCCATGGGATTAACAGCTGAGAAATAAAGAATAACTTCTGTTTCTTCTTATAAATGTAAAATGATACTTTATAACAGCTTAGAAGTTTGTTTTTTTTTGTGCTTGCACTTGAATTCACCATTTAATTATTGTTAGATATTTCAAAAATAACAACTGCATCAGATTAATAAATTTTTAAACAATGTAAAATTAATTAAGATTTTATATGAATAAAAATTAATTTATTACTCCAAAAATTCAGAAGTATTGGGATTTTAACATAAGGATACGTACAAAAATTAAAAAATTAATTACTTATTTTAAAAAAACAATGATGAACAAGCACAGACAATATATCAAAAAGGTAGGGTAAAACTGTTATAATAAGAAAAGATCAAATGTAAATAAAAGTATTTGTTTAAAATTTCTGTATATTTCTGAGATATTTATGCAATAAATAATAGTAATATGGGAAATATTAAGAAATGAATATTATAAAATGTTGCCAAATTTTTCAGAATTGTTTTTAAATAAGTCTTTAAACAAAGAAATACTTCCAACAGAATAAATTTTATAATTTCAGTTTGTAATGAAGCTAAAGCTGTAGGAACTTGTAACAACAATATTGAGCGATATTATTATAATGTCCTTAATGATAAATGTGAAAAGTTCATGTACTCTGGATGCAAAGGAAATAACAACAATTTCCAAACTCAAAAAGATTGTGAAGAAAAATGCCTAGGTAAAGTATTTATTTCTATTAAGTTGTTTTAATTTTCATTTTATGAAATTACTTAGTAACTTCAATTTAAAATTCTGGTATATTTAATATCAATGAATACATTTTTGATTTTCCTTCTCTTAAAAATTAGCACCTATACACATGCATTTCCTACATAAATGTTTTAATTTAACTTTCCTAATAATTATAATAACAGGTTGGGATAAATCGTTTAAAAGTCCAATTCCTGATTCTTTTATAAAAATAATTTTTATTTTTCCAAAATTCTAGAAATTAATGTTAAGGAGGCAATTCAATTGTATCTTTCAATAAAGCAACCAGTAACAAAGACAGTAATTATTTTACCTTAAAACCAAATTAGTGTTGAGAGATTTATCTCACCGCTGAGGTTTATAAAAAACTTTTGGATTAACATTGAAAGAAGATCTTATATTATTAAGAACAAAAGAATTTAATGTACTACAAAGATAGTTTCTTTTGATTAAAATGTATCATTTTCTTTTGTTTATAGTAAGCTATTCTATAATTCTTTGGTACCTAGTTAATTTAGTATTGTTATTTTTGCAAGACATAACATTTTTTGTAAATAAATTTAGAGTATAAGAATATCTTTTAAATTGGTATAAATACTACACTTTTAAAATTGTAAAAAAATACAACAAAGTGAAAGGCAATATCTTTATTACAATAAACCTGATAAAACATACTGAAAATATCTAACTTGCTTATTAAATAATTTTAAGATATTAAATTTAATATTCTAAACACATTATTTTTTTTACTAAATACTTAATTATCTAGTTACCATAAAAATAAAGTAATTATATTATTAGTAGTAATTCTTAAGTAAAAGCCTTTTTATTGTAATTACATTATACCTGATAAAATATGATAAATATTAAATATAACAGGTAGGCTGACACATAGATGGCGATACTAGTATTAAATCCATATGATTTTTAGTTAGCCCTAACCTTCAAAAGACACATGTATAAATTTGACAGCTGTTGCACTATTAGTGTGTGAGTTATAGCATTTTTAGTGTTCATCACGTGCAGTCCACTCGGCTGACTGTCGATTGGACTCCGGTGTGAAATGATGGAGCCATGTTTCATCCATTGTCACATATCGACGCAAAAATTCGGGTTTATTAAAATTGAACAGCTCCAAACACTGCTTAGAATCATCAATTCGTTGTTGTTTTTGGTCGATTGTGAGCTCTGCGCGGCACCCACTTTGAACAGAGCTTTCGCATATCCAAATATTCATTCACGATATCTCCAACACGTTCCTTTGATATCTTTAGGGTCTCAGCTATCTCAATCAACTTCTCTTTACGGCTATCAGAAATTATTTTGTGGACTTTTTTGATGTTTTCGTCGGTAACAGCCTCTTTGGGGCGTCCACTGCGTGCATCGTCCTCGGTGCTCATTCCGCCTCGTTTAAATTTAACAAACCACTTCTCTACGGTTGATTTTCCTGGTGCAAAGTCCGAATAATGTTTATCAAGCCAAGCCTTGGCTTCAATAGTATTTTTTTTTTTTTGCCAAAAAAGCAATGCTTTATTAACACACGAAATTCCTTTTTATACATTTTTTCAAACTAACAAAAGTTGTTTCACTAAAAATGCTATTACTCACATACTAACAGTGCAACAGCTGTCCAATTTATACACGTGTCTTTTGAAGGTTAGGGCTAACTAAAAATCATATGTTTTTAATACTAGTACGTCATCTATGTGTCAGCATACGAACATGTCATCCCAACTGTTATAATATATATATATAAATTGAATAAATTAATTCCACCAAATTTGCTAACAGCTAACTAAAAGACATTGTATTTTCTAATTATTGCAACATATCACTACTTTATTTTCATTATGAAGAAATAACTAGTAATAACAGAATTTCTTTTTAGCTGAAAATGAAGAATTCACTATTCAGCGAGTACCAATGGGAAAACCTGATGCTGCTTCAGCTATAAAATGTAATGTATGGCTGTTACTGGCTACCATGTTTTCACTGCATTTATACAAAATTTTAATCACACATTTTAAAAATTTGTAAAAAACATTTTACCTGTGTTCAAATGAAAACAGTTTATTTTAAAATATTAAATTTCACCTCTTTGGCATCATATTTCTTAAATAATTCAATTTATTAAAATTCAAACACCATACATATGCACTATTGAACAATTCCACATTCTGTACATAAAAATGCATGAAATTTCCCAGTATAGCCGGGAATATGTTCATTTTTAAACTTAATTTTCTTCCCTGATTTAATCATATCACTTAAAGTCCTTGTAAAATTGCTTGTTGCTGTGTCACAGTTTAATGTAGAGGATCTTCATTTTTGTTATATTCTTGTAAAAAGTTTATATCATCTATTGTCAATTTTATGCATTCTGGACTGTTACAAACCTGAAATATTGCAACAGAAATTTTAAAATATGAAACATTAAAATAAAATCCTTCATGTATAACAACATGAAAAATTGTCTATAACATCAAATTAACAAAATACAATCTCCTCAATGAATATTTTCCCTTAATAACTAAATGAAATTTCATTAAATATATGAATTCATCATTAATGAAAAATTTTATCACAACACATGTGTGCATATAATTATATATATATATATATATATAAAAATGAATAAAGAGCTTTTCATTCAAATTGTATAATAAAGCCATAATAGCATTTGTTATACATAAATTTTCATTTGCTTTCTAGTTAAACCTACCAAAAAATTTATCCAAGGTCTGCAGTGTACATAAACTTCACAAATGAAATTGAAAATCATTAGACATACATAATTAATACAGAGTGAATTTATCAAAGCTAGATAGATCAAAAAGAAAATTATAAAAAAAAATAATAATAGCCTTAACAATGGTACCATGTTATTTCATCTTGTTAATGAGAATGTTAAGTAGATCTAAATAATTTAAAAGCATGTTTCTTCTAGATTTCATGGCTTGACTTGACTTGGCGCTTTGAGATGTATGCTCGCTGACGCTGCTTTAGCTCAAATTATCCGAATGTTTTTATTGTTAACCAAATTTGCAGAAGTGTAAATAAGACCTCCTTAAGATACACTCCAAAATTTAAAATTCCAAAATCATTGAAAAATTCGAAAACACTGAAATCACTTCGAAATTTCAGGAGTCCAAAATTCCTTCTGGAATATCATAAACGTTGTCGGCACTTTCGAACAATCAAAAGAATAACAAGAAAAGAAGTATATTTGGACATGAAAGGAATGGATAAAATACTAATCAAACAATGAAACATCTTAGCATTTAAACGATGATTTAGAACGCATGAAGTACTACTAGTACTTGAAACGAAAAGTGAAAATGAGATAACACGAGAAAACCAATATGGGGCACCCCATAGAAGACGGGGTTACGAGACTTTTCGTAGGAATTGTAGAATTACTGTTGTTTTATAACAAGCATCTTCAGACATATCGAATAGCCATGAGTATGAAAGAACTTTATAACCAAAAGCACTTTGGAGTTTGTTTCAGGGAATTTCATATTTTTTGCATTGGAACAAAATGTGTTCCACTGTTTCTGGAGTTTTGCAGGTTGAATATAATGGAGAAGAGCTTAGGCCAAATCTGTGGAGTTTTGCGTTGCAAGGATATGCTTTTGTGCGGAACCTGGATATAAGAGTATCTTCCCTTCGATGATTAGGAAAAAGTCTGTGTGTAGGTTTAATATTATTCAAGTGCATGAGTTCCTGAGCATATTTGCTACCCTTCCATAGTTCTGTTGCTTTAAGTTGTGCTTTCTTTTTTAGTTGAAAGATAAGATCTTCCAATGATATCCAATGATAAATTATAGAATCTGTTGCGGATTTTGCGAGGGAGTCTGCTAGTTCATTTTCTTTAATACCAACATGTCCTGGGGACCAGATTAATTCAATTGATGAAATACTATTGCTAAGATCTTGAAGTTTATTACCCAGAAACTGAATGATACGATTAGAATGTATGTTACAATTTTGAAACGCTAGAAGAACGGATAGACTATCTGTGAGAATAATATATTTATGAGCAGAAAGAACATAAGTAGAAAGAGTTAAAAGGAGTGCAACGGCTTCTCCTATGAAAATACTATTATGATTTGAAATCTGTCCAGATAAAGACTCTTGTGAAAAGGAATTAATGATTGCAAATGAATGTTTAAGTTCTGTCTTAGAGGCGTCGGAGGCTAAAATGATTCTATCTTTCCAATATTCATTTTTGTATTGTTCAAAGAGAAGTTTTATGATATGATGAGGTAACTGCTTGGTTTGAAAAGGTAAATCTCCGAGATGAAAAGATTTCATGAAGCCATGGCTTCTATGAGAATTAATTTGAGTTCATCTATAATATTGCACTTTGAAATTTAAGGATGTTGGGGTTTGAATCCATAATTGTTCTAGCAGCTGAAGTCGGGTAAAGACGTTGGAATTAAAGTTGGTTGATGCAAGTTATATAGGAACAGTTTGAGGAGCAATGGTAGTTGACAGTTTTAGACATTGGGTTTAATGTAACTGCTATTGATGATGAGATGCAATTATTGTTCAAATTATCTTTTTCTTAGAACAACCTTGCGGGAATATATGCTTTCTAAGAGGCAACTCATTTTTTTTCAGTTTATAAACATTGGAATATAACATAAATAAGTTTTGTAAACATTGAAGTTTCCATAATTTCCATTATTTTGCAATCTCTGGTCTTGTGATTTTCACCGCATTTAAAATATATGGTAATTATTGCTATATAAAGAAAATAATTTCAGTTATACTACACAGTAACATCTCTTCTGTGAAAATTTTCTACTTGGATGGAAAGGTAGAACATGCTATGAATTTTTAAATATCTTTAATGTTTGTGATTCTTCAGAGTTCTATTAAATGATATGTACAGGAAATGCAACTAGGTTTTAAAGAATTTGATTGATATAACTGATTTTTTATGCTTATTGATATCTAACAGGATAAAAGTATGAGGTTTCCAAGTTATAAATCAAATATAATATGCAATTGGCAAGATAAATAATACAACTAATAATTCCTATGTGAATTTTTAGAATATGGGTATATATAGAATATGGGTATAATATGACTTTAAGGGATAAGGTTGTCAGCCCTATTCCCAATGCTCTTACAAAGAAAACATTTCCTGTCTCTAAATGTGTCAGTAGCGAAACTTGCCTTGTCCCATCATGGGGCTATTGTGACATAGAAGAATATATATATACAATATTGTTCATTTTTAAATTACTTTTTTCATTCTTAAAAACATCGGGAAATTATTTATAATAAAGGAAACTTCTCCTTTTCATGCTATTTTCTATTATTTTAATTGATTTAAATCATTAAAATGAATAGATGCCAAATGCTAAGAAATATAAATAAATAATTTTAGGAAGACTCAAATTTATATTGAGTGAAGTAAAAGAAATTTGGAAAGTACACTGTTACATCAGAAAATTTTCTCCGATTATATATTTGACATATTAGATAACTAATAAATCAAATGGTCAGAAAGAAGTCCATTAATAGTGTTTTTAATTATGGAACACAACAAAGAATGAAATCAAGAAAAAACTAATGGTGAAATATACTCAATGAATGCATAGAACTTCTAAACTTTTATTTGATGAAGTTTAAGGAATGAGTTGCCAGATCAGAATATAATTTTAAATACAATTGAAACAAAGTACAGTCAAAAGATCACAAAGTATGTAATTCAAGAGAAGGTTTTTTTTTATTAATTAACAATTTTTCAGATCAAATGATTTAAAATTAAAACATGTCTTTATTTTGATGGAATCTTAGTGATATAAATAGTGACAAAGCTTTATATTAGATCTGATTCCAGAGCTTAATGATAAAATAAAAGCTCATATAATCAATAATTACTTTACTTACTACAGTTTTATTAGACTGTGATTAACCATCCTGATTTTTCAACTTCAATTAATGCCTTTAAAGGTAAGGCAATTAAATATATAATTTTTTCACTGAAGAAGTGCACCCATAAAAAAAAAAAAAAAATTTAATTGAATAAAATGAATATTTTAACAACAAAAAATTTCAAGGTTTTTCATAATAACTTAATATTTTAAAACATCATAAATAATTTTAAAAGAAAAAAAATATGCTCAAATTAAGATGCATATTAAAAGTAAGAAATTGATCAAAATGTTTCTCCTTCATTTGATCTCTTAAAAGTTTTGGTGCTTCAAATTATTTAATTTTTCCCTTAAAAATGAACAAGTTAAAGATGCATGTCATTAAAACATTACTGGAATGTTATATGGAGCAAAATAAATATAATTACACTAAACTGATACTACGTATACAAGATTAGAATTGAAAAATAAATTAAAATGTACTTACCATACAACGAGATAAAATACTTTTTGAATTTAGCTGAACATTAAACTTATGAAAAATAGACGAAATTGATGTATGATCCCCATATTTATTAACAGGCTTAAAACAAAATGCCTCAGGATGTATATGTTCCACCTATATTACAAAATAGTGCATTGAAATCACTGAATTATATTTTTATAAATAATGATATAAAATCTAAATCAAAAATAAAAGTCGCTTACTTGGCGAAATAGTGTCAAAGAACATATAAGAATCCTTTCCTCAGACTTGGAAATCTAAAAATTTTTTAAATATTGATTACTTAAATTAGTATAGCAAATAATAGAACATTTGTAAATTATTTGAAAAGAAATGTATTTTAATTAACAAGTTTATTTTTTAACTAACAAAAGGGTTACACTTTAAATAAAAATAGCAAAGGGATGATAATAATGATGAAAAAACAGTAAATAAGATTTCATTAACTTTTCTAGATACAAATATTTCTAGCATGCCTTAATTTGATATCTAAACTTAAGCTGCACAATTTTACAATTAAGTAAAAAACTAGTATTCAATTTTAAGTGATTACATGTCACATTGAACTATATTGATAATTGGCTTTAATATAATATACCAATAGCATAGTACTGTATATTACTCTATCACATCCTTACATCATAATGAATTTCATTATATATTTTATGGGATTGCCAAAAACATATTCAATAGTAAAATTGTTCTCAAACAAAGTAGCTGTATCTTTCCATATAACACAAAATGTACTATCCTTTTGAATCTACATACATTTGCCGACAAAACTTTTAAATATTTTGTTCCTATTTTTATTACAATGATTTTATTCTGGTACCAAAGAACTATATAAATTTAATCAAATACAATAAAAAAGGCTTTAAAAATAAATAACTATTATTCTGCTCATTAGATCATATTCACTCATATTAAATATTTACAAGAATCAATTGAAACACAAAATTTAATTGAGAATGCAAAATCTGCATTCGCAAATACCATTCACTACTCGATAAGATAAAAAATATATCACATATAAAGCTATAAAAGTCATTGGAAAATACAATTACTTTAACAGCAGTTTCAGGAGAGTCCGAACTGTCTAATATTTGAACATCAGCACCCATTTGTCTTAATTGTTTACCTTGGACTTCTAATGCTGAATCAATTACTACTTTAAAATGTTGAATAGGAAGAGGTTTATTTATATCTAAACCTTTCTCACTTCTCATCTATAAAAATAGAAATTTTGCTATATTGAATAAAATAAAAAAATTACAGTTGAAAATTCCCATTCATAAAATTTATATTCACTTTTTAGTTAAAAGAAAAACACAAATTTGTAAGAAATTAATTTTTTTGGTAAAAAAAAAATAATAATAATAATTATCCAATATAATATATGTTTTTGAAAAAAAAAAAAAAAAAAAAATTGAGAAAATTTCATTCTTTCTTATACAAGACAAAACATATTAATCAATTCTTTATTTCATATATTATTAGCATTAAATTTTAGTAAAGCAATAATTAAAACTATTTTTTTATATCAATAGGACTTTTAAAAAATAAAATATTTTTAGAAACCTCGACAATTTAAATTTAAAAGTTTAAAAACATTAATAATAAAGCCAAAAAATAAAATTAAAAAATGCAGAATTTAATAAAATTTTATAGTAACATTTTTCTCAACCATAAAATATAATGAACATTATCAAGAAACAATTTAATAAAAATTTTAAAAAATTAGTACAATAAAATCATACTCCTTGTAATCTTCTTTTAGGTTTCCATTGGCTTGTTGTTAAATGCATTGAAAGAGTAGCTAAATGATCAAAATTCATTTTTTTCTCCATTGCTATCTGTTTTAATCTGTCATACATCTGTACTAAACAAAATGCATCCAAAGCTACAAGAAATTATAAATACATGTAACACACATAAAAAAAAAAAATGACATATTTTTGTATTTAATATTTGAAATTCATTCATTAATTATTACTTTTTATTTACTTTTTAGGCTTATTTAATAAAAGTATTCACAACTATTAAATTTAATGATATTTTAGATACTAATTCAATGAAATTCAAACAATAATAAGTTTATTTTGCATTATAAATTAAAACATTACAATTTATAAAAAAGAGTTAATATCAGATTTTAGAAATTAATTATAGATAAGCATAAAACGTGTGTCAAACTCATTTGGTAAAAAATTAAATTTTCATCTAAAATTCAAGTGTCCAGACTCAATTTTAAATAAAAATTGTTTTAAACATGAAGAAAAAAAAATCATATATTGTTAAATAAATAGATCTTGTTTTCAATTAACTTAAAGTCCTATTAATATTTAAAAGTATTCATCAATGCAACATACAATTTAAAGAATTTATACAACCATTAATTTATCACAATATTTGCAATTTGAAATTTTGTATTTTTTCACAATTTTGCAATTAATAATGGGTCAATTAAATAAATTTATAAGCAAAGGACTTAAAAAAATAGAAAACCTAGAAAAAACTTACTAATACATTTGAATTAATACAAATTTAGTATAAATTAAACAATAATAAATAAAAGATTTATTTCAAAGCATTATTATCAATGCATTAAAAAACTAACACCTACAATAAATTACATTGACATTATAATTTATTGAATTGTTAGATCCAAAAGTAAGACAAAGTGACTTACTCAGAAAAATAACAATAATATTTATATTCTATTTATTAGTTATGTAAAAGAATTTAATTTTTCCTTTAACCTGCATATTCAAGCTGTGAATCAGTTAAGGGTCGTTTTTCCCAATCACACAAACGTTCTTCTTTATTTAAAGGCTGGCCAAGAATAATTTCACACAGATCACTAAGACCCCAATTTTTCTTTTCTTTCGTGGTAATCAAATTCATTTCAGTTGGATAAATCTCCTGTAACTGAAAAATAAACTTTTTTTTAATAACAAAATAAGGATATAATTATGCTTTTAAAATTATACCTTTTATTAACTTCCTTATAAATTTATGTCTTAAATAACAAAGAAATTCAGGTGCTCTCTTATTAAAGAGTCTTGGGGAATCAAATAAAATGATTTAATCCTTGTATTTTGCTTTCACATCAATCCTCTATGATCCAAAAATACATATTTGTATTTAGTATATTATTTGTATTTTTAATTAATTTTTTAATTCTCTGGTTTAATATTGTTTCTAATCACGAACTGTAATCATCTGTTTGGGACACGAAGTTAAGATTTGTTATAAAAGTAGTTATTGATATTTATGTTTCATTTTAGCAACTTTTTTGCCAATAAATATTTTATAATTATTTTTTCATTTAATTTGCTAGTTGATAAAAGTGGATTTTTTTGAAAGAATAATTTGATAAAGAATGCCTCAATATTTTAGTACAAAAACATTTTGTAAACTGAAAATAGAATAGCTTTGAAAAATGCTGAACAAGGACATCATTATATCAAGCTGTACTTTGCTGAACTCATATTTTGGAAACATAGGAAAGATAATGTTTTTCTAATTTATAATAAAAAATTTCAGAATTTCGGCCTGTTAAATTAATTAAAAAAAAATTTTTTATTTATGTTATGTGTTATAGTGTTTATTTAAATGTTATTCCAGCAGTTTTGTGCAAATAAATATAAATCCCATTATCATAATAAAATGTGACACACTAAGAAACAAACAATATTTAAAGCAGTAAACTAATATACCTTGTCAAAAAACAAAGCCATATCTAATATATGTACAAATCTTTTCGTTTTTCCTTTAGTTCCATGATTATTTTCCACTATCAATGAAATATCCATCATAATTCCACATCCTATAAAAAGAAAATTTTATTTTAATTTATTATAATATATATATTTGGATGTAAATTACACTAAAAAATTATTCAATAATTTAATAAAAGAATAAATTTTCAAGCTAAAATCAATTAAAAAGTTAGAATTGATTCAAATATTAGATTTTGTTTTTTTAAGCTCACAACATAAAAAAAAAATTTTTAATTTTTAAAGCTAGGAAAATACACACATGAGAGTGTCTCAATTTATATATAAGAAGATAGATAAGATATCTGAATTTACATATTTAAGTAACATACAATATTTTCACATCATTTAGAGAATCTCACAAAAGCTAGTTCAATGCTTTCAAAAAGATATTATTAACGTAAAACAACATTTCAACAATATTTTCATTTAACATATGTAAAATTTTATTTAATTAAATACTTTTACAGATTAAAAAGGAAAAGAACATATAAATAAACAACAAATAAATAATAAACAAAGTTTAGCACTACCTAATTTTATAATTTTTGGATTGCCAAAAAAGTCGTCCATAAGTTTGTCCCAATGCTCTTCTGATAAGCAATCATTTAAAGATATCAAATCTAAAATATAAACTTATCGTGTACAGCAATTTGCATCAGAGCTAATCTGGAAAATCAAATTTAAATTAATCATTAATTTTTATTAAAATGGCATAAATATTAACATTAAATTTAAAAAACTGATAAATATATAAAAATGTGTGTGTGTGTATCTATATGACTAAAAAATAATTAATTAGTAATGTCAATACTAAATGTATTTTTTTTTTTATCATCACTTAGAAAAAATATTTTCAACCTTATTCATCTAATAAGGAAGCACTAATTTGCATTTTTGGAAAATGAGAAATAAATTCACAATGAAGGTATTATTATTATTATTGTTATTAATTAATAATAATAATTATTATTATTACAACAATAATGTATAATAATAATAACAATAATAATAATAACAATAATAATAATAATAATAATAATAATAATAATAATAATAATAATAATAATAATAATCGGCCAGACTGATGTACAGTTTACCTATAAAATAAAGGATATGTTAATATCCTTTAATAATAATATAAAGTAAAATATGAAAAGTTTTTTTGTCAAAGAAGAATAATTTTTTTAAAGAAATCTGTAAATCTCTTGAAAATCAACAAATTTTGAATAAAGATGTTTAATTTACAATACAAAATTTTGAATTTAATGTAAAAAGAAAATGCATAAAGCAATCTTAAATTAAAAAAAATATAAAATTACAAATTTTTTTTAAAAACTTTTGAAAGAAATTTTTTTAAAAAATTCAGCTTTTAATGAAAATGTTCAAAACTGAAACTGGTTAAATACTAATATATTTTATGAGTAATGTAACAAATTTTTACATTATATATATCAACCAATTAAGTTTTAATTTCTTTAAAATTCAGGAAAAGGATAGTTATGATTAAAAGATAAAAAAATTCAAAGTGAAATGAATCAAACTTGATAAAGGGAATTTAAAATAATTTTGGAATTGATGGCTGAGTTGAAACTATAATGTATACATAAAAATACCGATCTACAGAAGAAGAAAATTCCATATCAATCAAATTTATAAGAAAAATTTAATTAATTTGATCTTTACATCAAAGTATTTTGTATTTAATATTTGATATTCAATATTTGATTAATATTTGAATTTTTTAAATATTGATGTTTTTATACATACGAGTAAATTGAATCTGATAGCAAAAAAAATGTTTTAATTTATTTTTTTACAAATGGATTATTAGTACATGATCATTTGCTATAGCCTGAACATTTTTTTTTTTAAATTTTAATTTTAATTTTTTTTTTTTCCCTAGAATGATAATTCAATTACTTTTTTTATGATAAAATATTTAATAGCCATTAATAGTTGAACAAAACTGCAAAAATTTTATTTAGAAAAATTAAAAAATCAATATTGTCATTAATTCTAAAACATTTACCTTTCTGGAGAAAGATTAAATTGTGGTTTCCACTCAGTATCAATACCAGCTATATTATATTTCTAGAAAATAATTTTTTTAATTTAATACATGTTATTTTTATGTTAATATTAGTTAATATCAAAAACTTACAATTGAAGAATATGATATAAAAAAAAAAAAAAAAAAAAAGACACAGAAAAATAGAATTAAAAAACAATCATTAAAACATATATTTATTCTAAAATAACATTGTAAAGGATACAGAAAGTGAACAAAAAAATAAAATACCTATAATATTATTGATGTAATTTTAGCAAAATATTAAAACTGTGAAAATATATGATACAAAAAGTTTTGAAAATTATATAAATTCTTTTTCTCTAAAGATATGGCTGAAACATTTTAGTAACTTTAATACAAAACAACTAATATCTTTCTTATCATACAATATAATTTATGTTACAAATTATTAAATGCATAATAGATTAACTAAAATAGTGAGGTGTTAAATAGTTTCAAACAGTAGTAAACTATTGGAGACTAAAATGATATGAGCATATATTTTATCATTCTTATAAAAAAATTATATTAATTGATAAAAGCAGTTATTGCATTGAAGTTGCAGCAGAACATTCCAGTTGAAGCAGTTATTGAATTAAAATCTGAAGTACAATCAACATTCATTAAATCGCATTGAAGTTGCAGTTTAAGTTGTTTTATTGCATTGAAGTTGCAGCAGAACATTCCAGTTAAAGCAGTTATTGAATTAAAATCTGAAGTACAATCAACATTCATTAATTCGATCTTTTATTTAACCATTTTAAGCCTCATATTTTGGAGGGAAAAAAATCTTCTTTGACCACTACCGTTCATGCCAAAAGCAAAATATGGGAGAGACAAATGTATGACGGAAGAGAATATAAGGTTGATAATGAAAACATGTTTCCTCAAGAATTTCTTCAGAATTAGACATTTCCCTTTCTAATGAGGGATTGGAACACTATATGTTAATTAAAATTTTAAAGGATATTATGATAATCTAAGAAATGTCCCCCAGCATTTTATTAGACAAAAACTTAACATTATCAAAAAAAAATACTTCTTCAGAGTTAAAATGTTTATTTCAACATTATTTTAAGCCAATCATAATATTCCTAAAAAAATGGTTGAAACAGCATGTAAAATTGATACTGAAGCTCATTGTTTGGCAACTTCCCTTGCTAAGCAATTGCATAATTAATAATGTAAGCTTGAATTCTTTTATGAACATACTTCTTTCACATTTGTAAATATTTATTAGTACTGATTCTTCTTTGTTTCATTTAAAAAATATATATATAAGAAAAAATCGAATCAACACAACTGAATGTTCCATGTAAAAATTTGAATTACCAGTAAAAGAAGAGGAAACACTGATATCGTTTCAAATGAAAAATAAAATATAAGTACATCTATCAGAACATCTTTGTTACAATGTATCTTTATTTTGACAACATTATTTGCTCCATCAGAAGTAGTTATGATTATACAGGTATTTGCGAACATAACTTGATGGAAAATAATAAAACACCATTTGTTATTGCTTTAATATTTATTTATTGGTTTTACTATTTTTATTGACATTTTCAATTATTTTTTTCATTACAAATGATATTATGAAAGAAATTTTCTAAGCAGTCAGAATCAATGATAATGAACTACTGAAATTTATTAAATAGGTATTCAGAAAACAACTCAAAATTTAAAACAATTTTAATTTGATTACCAGAATATCATCAATAAACTCAGTAAACTTCTCCACATTATCAGTATATTTAATGTCAGAAGCAGACAGTGGAAACATAAGATGTCCAGAATTATTTTCTTTTTCAAATTGCTTAGATAAGTCTTCAAACTCTTCTTTATCCATTGCATTATCAATTCTGGAAAAAAAAAAAAAAAAAAAATTTAAATAAATGTTGAATGCTAATAAATTTTTAATATTTTGAAAAAGAAAGTTGTCATAAAACGCAGTATAAAATATTTCATGTAATGTTAAACTGCAAAAAATTTGCAAGCATTGAATAAAATCTTCACAAATTATCAAATTTGTGTTTGTGCAATTTAATGTTAAAAATTTGAATATTAAAAAAATCTAATAAAAATGCTTTCTTTTAAATTATCACTATAGATGATTAGTTATTTCTTTCTTATATGAATATCAAATCTATAAATAAAGAATTAAGATTAAAAACAGTAAAAGTTACATTATAAAAACTAAATTACATAATAATTGTAAAGTTTGCATTTAAAACATATGAATATTTTATAGAAAGAAAAGGCAATATCAATCAAAAGAGATGAAATTTCTGAATAAAATATTTATATATTTTTAAAAATTTATTACAGTATAGTAATACATTTATTATACAAAGAAGGACAATTTTGTGACCTAAAGAACTGCAGAAGCAATTCAATAAAAAATGTTTTATAATAGCAAAATTAAAAATCAAGAGCTAGATAAAAAGTATGTGTGTATTATTGTATTATTATAGCATAATAATGCACTTAATATGCATATATTTATTTAAAAAATAATTTTAAATTTGAAAATTCAAGAATGATTTGAAATTATCAACAAAAAACTTCAGTATTTAGCTAAAAATTTATTTATTTATTTATTTTTTTTATATTACTTTATCATTTGCAGCTTTTCACATTTCATTTATTATGTAACGAGGAAAAGATACAAAATATTTAATTAACACTTTTTATTAAATCATTTTTCAAAATATGTAAAATTTAACAATTTAATCAATAGCAAATTTTTAAAGGATGCTTTGATTCCTTATGGTAACATAAAGAGATAAAGTATACATAATGCAAATTATTTTTCATTTAATATATACATGCAAACTCTTTAGTCATACCTTTAGCTCTTTACAAATAATAATTCATTGTGTATAATCAAAGCATATTGTGAACACTGTTTACCATATTAAAAAATTGTACCATTTTATAATCAATTTGCTGCTGGTATAAAAGAAAGAATCAAAAATTGAAGATAGTATTAAACCAGCTGCTTAAGCACTTATTTCAATTCCTTTACTTCCTAGGAGATATTATTTTATCATCTGGCTTATTTACAAACAAAACAAATTTAAAGTAAAATATTCAAGTCAGTATAAATTTACACAATAATTTTTTATCAATGAAATAAACCAAAATATGTTTTTCGTTCCTAATAAAAATTTAATTTCTAGTAAATTCTAATAATTACCTGTAATATCTATATATGATATAAATCGTTCCCATATTGTGAGTTATTTATAGAAAGCATGCCTAATTCTACAATTGTAAAGAGTTTTTAATTTAACAAAAGTCTATGCATTACTTATATAAACAAATTGAACTGCTTCACTTTTATATTAAATAATTTAATCGCAAATGAATAACTTTGACTTACTCTGTTTCTTCTCCTATTGCTAAGTCATATTTTGTTACATCAAAATCAATCATATTCAAATTTTCCACCATTTCTAATGCTGTTTCTTTATCATTCTGTTGCATAAGTTTAAATATCAAATACTCTTTCAACTGATCCTCATCACCAATAATAGACTAAATAAATTTTAAAAAAATATTTTTTTTAATTAATAACCTATAAAACAATCACAAAAAATATACAAATATTTACAGAAAAGACAAATACATTGATAAACCATAAAAGCAGAAATATGAAGAAAAAAAGCAATTCATTAACAAGATTTAAATAAATGTTTTAATTGAAATAGACTTTGAACTGATGGTCCTTTGTGTAATATTAAATAAATATTTTATACATCATAAAAAATAAACATAATTGGAAATATGTAAGAGAAAACACAATATGATACATACATATAGAAAATTTTTGCCCTTTATACTTGATGTTATATCATAAAATGAAATAATTAATCTTATATATTGCTCCTTTTAATTATCAAACAGTCAACCATAGCTAGATGAAGTTAATTTTAAATAAACAAATTAATCACAAACAGAAGTCAATATAGAAATACAAAAGTTCAATGATATTTACTACAAATAAACAGAAAAATTGTAATCATGATCAAAATATAGAGTATCGCTCTATCTCTTTTGGAAAAATGAGCATTTTCGAAGTTAAACAATGCAAATACGCTTAAGACAGGTGTTCTTAAAGTATAGGATGTAAAACAGTTCTAGGGACTCAGTAATCTTAGCAAGACTAAAAAGTTTCTGGTGATGACAATGCCCAAAAATCCAATAATGATCAAAATTATTCCCAATTAAGTTTGATCCTTTTGCAGAAAAAAAAAAAATCAAATGGCTAGATTTCATGAATATAACCATGGCCCCATAAAAATACACTTCAATACTTTTTTTACATCACCATTAGCAAGACTTGATAAACTCTCCCCATTCATAAAAATTAGCTTTTGTTTATAGTAATCATAAAGGAATGCTTATTGAATAATTTAAAAGTGAAGCTATTAGAAGAAAGAGTACAAGGTCAAGCAATTATTCCCATTGGCAGCAATGAATTTGTGAGTACATTGAATTTGTTAATATATTTTTGTAAATGATGGACAACTATAAAAATGTGGTCCAATTACTTATTTCTTTTTTTATGGAATTTTATTTGCCTATTATTCATGAACAAAATGGTTTTACTAAAAAGAAAAGTTATTTTAAAGGGTTATTTTGAACTAGATATGAAAGTCAAAATAAACTAATAACCAAATGCATAATCAAATAAAAGGGTTTCAAGATTTCTATTGCAATATCATTTGTTAATTATACTGAAAAAACAAAATTTTATATAAATTTATTTCACTACTCAATTAAATAATACTTAACCATATATAAATAGCATTGAAGTATTTGAACATATTAAAACTTAGTTTATGCATTTAGATAAGACTGGGACAATATATAGTAAGATTCTTTATATTACTAGAATACATAATACACACATGTGTTACTATATTTTAGATATTGAAAGTCATTTGAAAGGTTACATAGGCAAATTCCACAACAAGCAAGAGTTTCCATTTTAAGAAACTCTATTACTAGTCAACTGTGCTGAGTGACAAAAAAAAATTTTTTATTTCTTCTAATTATCAGGTAATTATAATGTTTTACAGCATTATATAAATCTTATCAACAATAATGAAAAAATTAAACTTGGTGACATTAAAGTTAAGAAATAAATTATTTTATCTTTCAAGTATATATTAAGTATTGTCTTAC
Organism: Caerostris darwini; assembly: GCA_021605075.1. Taxonomy (NCBI): domain Eukaryota; kingdom Metazoa; phylum Arthropoda; class Arachnida; order Araneae; family Araneidae; genus Caerostris; species Caerostris darwini. The sequence continues at coordinate 477,367 of BPLQ01012679.1, read as the reverse complement.
CATCACCATTTCTTTCCAAGCCTCTTCTGAAACTGATTGCTGAAAAACAAGAAATATCATAAATGAATACAGCCTAAAACAAAATTCTGTAATTTCAATGATGTAAGCTAATAATAAAATAATTTGTTTCAAATTTAAGTTTTTTTTAATGATTTTTTTAAAAATATTAATATCAATAACAAAGAAATTTAACTCACATCTGATCTTCTCTTTATTAATATATTTATTGCTCCTCTACTTCTTATATGATGTACATATTTGTAATTCTCTACAAAAAATAATAACACAATATTAAAGATAATTGTGTATGTCAAATGCACTATTAACCTTCAAATAATGTTTCATATTAAATTAATTAGAAATATATTAACGAAACTGCTACAAAAACTATTGAGAAAGATCATTTGAGAATTTTTGGTTCAAAGTTTACAATTTGTTTGTCAACAATATTGATCATCTATAGAATCAGCCTACAACTTTGTTGACAACAAGATTCGCAACCAAATTGGCCTTTCATACCTCATTTTTGGCACAAAATTGTGAAATTTACTATTTTTGTAGCAGAATGTAGCAAAGCATGAATTTTAGCACAGATTTTCCACCCTTCTTAAAATAATAATTCAAGTCAATACAATCACTATGAATTACGAGATATTTTTCTAAATAACTATAGGAACAAATAATACATAGTTTTAACTTTTCTAAGTTTATAATAACTATATTTCACAAAGAAAAACCTCTTTTATTCATTTAAACAGTTCAATTTAGGGAAATAATAAAATTTAAAACATAAGTAAATTCTAAAACTATAAAAATTGATAAAAAAAAGTTGTAAAAAAAATTGTGCATAAAAATATTAATTAAAAAATAACTAACCAGAGGGAATTTTTAGAATGTTCATTAACTTATTTAAAACTTTGTATATTTTCCTAGAATTCAAAGAAGGCTTGTAGTTAATTGTGCCTATGTTTTCTTCTCCTAATAAATTGTCCAATTTCTTTACTATTCTTAACTGTACATCAGGATGATTTTCAATACACATCACAAGAGGATGAATTTTTCCTTCCAAAAGAAGAGGAAAAAATATCTAAAAAATAAATGCAAAAATTTAAAGTTATTTGATTAAAATGATAAATCATGCAAATGCAATAGAAGTAAATTATTACATAAATTCAAAGAAATTACAACTTAAAATAAAATTAGTAAATTAATATTTTGTTTAATACAGCTTATTAATATCAAATATTACAACAAGCATCAGAAACATTGTTTTTCTATTTACTTTATAAAGCTAATTGTAAAAAATTCAATAATGTATTCTATTTCAAAACAGAATTTTGTTCAATTAAAAACAAAATCAAAAAGAATGTAACACATAGGAAAAAATATTACATGTTAAACATAAATATGTTTAACAATATTATTCATGAGTTTAAAAAAAAGGTGTAATATATCTTAAATTATTTTTTGTAAAAAATTTAATTAATATTAATTTATACAACGTTAATTTTAAAATAATATTTATTACCAATTGGTGAATTTTAAAAAACACAATATAAGTCTTCTATAGATAACAAAGTGGTAAATTATGAATTATGTCAACAATAAATAAATTTAAAATTTATAAGCTTTTAATGTTACTTTGAAAGAATAAAATTTCTTGAAATTAATTTTCAAAATGAATTTAGGGACATTAATCCTATACTTTTCAACATAGCTAACTTTTCATCTCAAATACACAACTTATTTAAAAAAAAATTTTTTTTCCTTGAATTATTTATACTAACAGAAGATAGAAGATTGAATTGCTATAATTAATATGGAATTTAACAATTTTTTTTTAAATGGTAACATGACAACAACTGATTTTTTTTATCAAATACATGCATCTTGAAATAATTTTTAATGAAAAATATTTCATTCTGCAATTTTTAAAAATGACAATTTATTGAATTTTAAATAAACACTAATAAATATATGAAAACTGATTTTTTTTTTTTTTTTTTTTTTTTTTTTTAAGCAGGAATTAATAAGCTATCAAAATCCTCAAGAGACAAGCAGAGATAACTGCTAATGCATAAATAACTATTTTATTTACAAATAATGTAGACGTATAGTAAAAAAATTCAAAGTACTTATGAAAAATTAAACTAACACAAAACTTTATTTAAAACTCACTTTTTCAATATCAAATTCATCCTGTAATCTTAAAGCTGTAATACAATAACATGCCTAAAAAAATTAACATAATTAAATAATTAACATTTAAAATTACCATAATTAACATGCCCATTTTAAAAAAACAATTTCTAAATAAAAATTAATATAAAGTTTTTAAAAACATTAATATAGAAAGTTTTATCATTACTTGATTTCTGAATACATAAAGAGAATAAAAACAAATAAAACATTCAATAATTCACAATTTTTTCATTATAAAAATTAAAAATCCTATACTCTTATCGTACAAAAGTAAATCAAAATTTTTTATTGCTTTACAAATAAAATAACAAATAGCATGAGACAATATTATTATAAATATTTTATTTTATAGTACAAAGATATTCACATTACATGCAATAAAGAAATAACGTAAATTGTTTTCAGAATTTATGCAGGATTCTATTTTTAAGAATATATATAAAATAATAACAACAAATTTTGTAAATTGTCAATAAATAACAAAAACCAAAAAACTTTATTTCAAGCAGAAAATATATTTTTGGCATAAAATTACTATAAAAGAATAGCACCTTTCTGCAACAAATAATATATCAATTTACATTTTTTATTTTTTTTTTTTTTTTTTTTATGCTATATATTAATCAAGTTCTGTTTTTATACTGAATGCGCACGACTAACAAAATGTTTTTATGCCACAATTACATTTAAGAAATTATATCACAAATTGAAGATAAATTAGACAAAAAAAAGTATTTAAGAAAAATGATAAAAACAAAAGATTTATTTTTCTGCCAATTTGACATACTTGCTACAGTGATGTTAAAAGAGTATGATGTTCTATGATAAGCTAAAATCTATATTATAAGGTCCAAGATATGCAGAAGAAAGACTGCTATATTAAAGTGAATACTGACTATTCATAATGCATGTTTAATATTCCAGTAAAAGATCAGAAGAAAAATTAAATAGTATTTTAACTTCATTTATTCTTAAGAATTAGAAGTTTAAAAAGCAGAAAAATTAGCAATTCTACTTTTTTTTCATATTTTTAAATATAATTGTATTTTATGCTAATTATTGTATGCAATAAATTTTATTTTCATGTTGTCAACAGGTGAATTTAACTAGGGCACCCTCTTTAAGTTTGCTTACAACTGTCAGATGATACTGATATTTCTATTTAAAGAACATTTAATGTAAAATTTAAATTCATAAACTTAAAATTTTGTACTATTGTAACCAAGCTTTAAAATATTTTTATGATCAATTATTTAAAACTTAATATTTTTAAAAGTAATTGTAATAGGTATTTATTTTGAATGTACTTGAAAGGTATTTGTTTGATAAAATCAACTGTTTAATGCGATTTGAAGGGCCATTCTTTTTACAACACAACAAGTGGCCAAGTCTCAGTCTTTACAAATAAAATGATAAGCTTATAAAATAATGATCTAATATAAAAACAATTTAAAAAATATATATTGAAAAGTTTAAATTACATAATTGTAGAATTATCTTTATGAAAGATAATATATTTAAAAAATAGACTTCTTTAGACAATAAATTAAACACAAAAATATTTCAAAGTACATAAATTAGCACAGTATAGTAATAGTAACACAAGAATCAAAGAGATAAACCTTTCACTTATTAATATCCTTTAAACTTCATTAACAAACAAATTTTAAAAAAATTAATAAATGCAAATTTGTAAGAAATAATACTCACTTGAATTAATTTTTGTTCTGAAATAAGATTATTAATAAATTCTTTGAAACAATGGCTATGCTCTTCGATTTTGAATGCTTTACAAACTTCTTGTATAATATCATAACTTTGATATATTAGCGCAGATTGCAATGCTTCTTTCTTTTCATCAAGTGAAGGAGAAAATTCTCCTTTTCTATTAATAACATCATTTAAATTAATCAATAGAGAAAAAACCAATCCAGATGAACAATGTGAACTGTAACAAGCAGCGCGTAATAAGTCAAGTACATGAGACGAAGATCCTTCATTATTTAAGAAATAATCATCTATAATACTTTTAAACCGTTTTCCATTCCGTTGCTTTCTCCAAAAGAATTCTAATGTTCTAACTTCACGCACAGCAAGTAAAGATGGATTTCTTTCTTGAACATTTTTACTTCTGTTTATAGACAAGGATTCAGAATGAACATAATTTGTACAAGAAAATTTTAAATAGGAAGAATTCCCCCTGAAAAATAAATGCGTTTATTTAATATTTAAATACAACTGTCTCAAGAAAAAGATGTAAAATTATTAATAATAATAAATATTACCTATTATTGTGTGATAAAACACGCCGCAACAGCCGACAGTAGCAAAACATGTTTAATTCACATGTGTTGAGTAGAATGTAAACAAACAGCATAGAAAAGTCTTCTTTTTTTTTTCTGTGGCTGGCATATAGTGGCCTTCTGCCTATTTAAAAATAATTAAAAATATTAATTTTTCTAAATAAAAACTTGAACATTTCAACTATGAAATTTAATTGATTGATTTAATTTATTTGAAATAATTTTATATAGTTAATAAATTATTTATAAATCTCGACTTTTCAAAAAATAACTACTACTGTTATTATATATGTCAATATGGTTCTTTGACTTTAATTGGTCTAGTGATCTTTTCAAAAATATTTTGTAAAACAAATCATAAATATGTCTGGAAACGAGGGAATGGATAATTTGATTCCTATTGTTAATAAACTACATGATGCTTTTACAAAATTGGGTGTTAATTTATCTATTGATTTGCCTCAAATTGCTGTTGTTGGAGGACAAAGCGCTGGAAAGAGTAGTGTTTTAGAAAACTTTGTTGGCAGGTGAGTCATTGTAAGAGTATTTTTTTTACATAAAATTAAAATAATTTGCTTCATTTGAATATGAATTGTCAACTTTTGTCGTAAAAGGAATCAAATTTTCTTTAATTTTTATACTCATATCGCCTTACCGTGAATCAGTTATACATAACATATTCTGAAAGTGATGTAACATTTACTTGAATTCAATGTTTTGCTTGTTATCATATTTTTTAATAGTAAATTCTTTAAGTGCAGTTAATATTATTATTGTATTTATTATTATAACAATGGTTCTTTTCAAATATATGTGTTAGACTTAAAATCAGATTATAACTTTTAAGAGTTTGTGTTTCGATTTTAATAGTATTGATAAAATACATGCAAATTCAATATAAATTTACAATGATTTCTGTTGATGACAACCTATTTAATATACAAATAATAAAATATATTATATCGACTAACAGATTACCAATTACAAGCATCACGCGCTTTTCTTTAAATGAAGTACCTATAATTATTATCAAAAATTATAATGGTGAAATGAATTTGTATATTCACTTGGATTACAGATATTTGTCAGAGAAGAATGTTGTAAGATAATATCATAAAATTACTCTGACTCTTGTGATTAGTTGATGCTGCAAACCTTAGTGCGAATGAGTCTTTAATATTACAAAATTGATTTTTGATTAATTATTTAATTTCCTTGAAAATTTGTATGCAGTTCAAAATATGTGTATTGGAAACATTTCATTTGTATCAAGCTAATGATCGTAATTACCTAGCTTTCAATGTTCATCTTTGTTCAGCTTTCAATGTTCTTCCTAAAGTTATCTAAAAAACACCACTATCATTGAATTTAAATATGAGAATATTTGGAGAGGATTGGAGGTTACAGTAGAAAAATAAGACTTAAAAAAGAAAATATAAGCCGAAAATGTAATGTATGAAATGAAACTTTTATGCTACAAGCACTATTAAACCTATATTAACGTGGGATTACAAATAATCTAATTATTTTTGGAATTTTAAAGCTGTAGTGAATACTAAAAGAAGGCCTACAAAGTGTTAAATTTTAATAAGATTTAAAACATTATTATTATTTTTTTTATTTTATTTGTTCCAAAAGTATTTTATTAATTGAAAATGGAATTTTGGCAAATTTTTTTTCTGGAGGGGAGTTACAAATTACAAATTGTATCTCTAATTGAAATGCAACCCTACTGCAGCATTTGTATGAAACCAAAAATGTATTATTATTACAAATTTTCATATATACATACAATACAATATTTCATATTACATACAAATTTTCATTTGTATGAAACCAACAATATATAGAATTTTCAGAATAAATACTTTGTGAGTGAAAAAAAATGTTGGAACAGATAATAAATGTAATGAACTTAAATAATAATAATTTATTATTAATAAATAATTAAAAAAGCTTAGGCAAGAATGTGTGACATCTAAATTTGGTTACTAATGGCTAATATTAATAAGTTACCTGATAGTTTGCAATCTATGTTACACAGCTCAATGTGTAACTGTAATTTAATTTAAGCATTCTACTGCTATATCACCAAAATACTGATTAGGCTAAGCAATTTTTCCATATACAGAGCAACTGTTATATTTAAAGCTATCGGTTATTTATGTTGGTTATTATAAATAAAACTAAAACTATAGGAATTTATTGAAGATTATTAAGTAACCTTTTCTTGATAATAATTCCCTCCCTATAATAAACACTCGGTTCTGATGCTAAGCTTACAGAACCCACCCCCACCCCACATGAGATCCATGAACATCTTGTAAAGAACCCCATCCACTAGAACTTATCTTTCTATATTTTATAACAATACATTGGCTGCCTTTCAGAAGTTATAATATATAAATTTAATTGGTATTAACATTAATTAATCCTTATGTACTTTTCCATTAGTGGGTCTGTCAATCATAATACAATGAATTGCTATGTAGTAGGTGATATACTGTAAATCCCTCATGCATATACATTGTATGCCCCACTATTTAAAAAGTATGCAATTTTTTTCTAGTAATGAGGGTTATACTAATTGATAGGGTAGGCAAGTACTATATTTTAAAGGATAATGCATCATGCATAATATTTATAACCTATACAATACAGTTTAAAATATTTTTAATTTTTCATTTCATTTATTTATAGATGTTTGAGGTATTTGTCTTTGTTCTTCAACACATAATTGAGGAATTACTAGACTAATCATAGGTTTTTAAAATCTAGAAAATTTTTTTTAAATTAAATTTTTAATAATTACCTTTGTGTAATAATTTATTGTTCAAGTTTACTAAATGATTTTGCTTCTATACCCAGATTTCAGTTTTGAGTTTTATTTAAATATATATTATTTTCTCAATTGATCTGCCCAAAACTAAATTGCATTCACTATGATATATATCACAGATACCAGATTTTTTTTTTTTTTTTTTTAATTTATAACTGAAGAATTAATATATTACTTTTATAATTTTTAATAAAAATCCATGGCGATGTTTAGGAATTATCTTCAACTCTTAATTGTTGGTTTGCAGCTTTAATAAAAATGCCAATAGTTAATGAAACTTTTAAAATATTATTCAGTATTGAAATCAACCAGAATGGATATTATAAATTAGTGTCTGTTTTGGGTTTATGTCTATTATATTGTTGATTGTTATTCTTTTAATTGCTTTTTTTATTATTATTTTTGTTGGTGTGGGGGAGGGGGATATTTGTTAATTTTTTTTCCCTAAAATAATAATTGGTATAATAGGATTACTTTATTCCTTTGATATAAATTTTATTACAAAATAAAAAAAAAAGTCTAATTAGAAATTAATGAAATTTTAATTATTTTTATATATTATATCATCCATGTAATATATACTATTAATTTTATTATATACACATGAAAATGTAAATGAAATGTTTTTCTCCCTTCACATTTTAGAGATTTTCTTCCTCGAGGATCTGGCATTGTCACTAGAAGGCCCTTAATTTTGCAGTTAATTAATTCTCCACATGGCAAGTATTATTCCAATAGAGAAATTGCATTTTTAAATAGTATTTTTTTATTCAATATAGGTTTTTTATTATATATTAGTCACATTAGGTTAAATTCAAATGTATTTAATAAAATCGTAGTAATAGGTCAAAAACAGTATTTTTATATCTTTTTATAAAAATTCTTTGTAAAAGGTATTAACTAAAGAAAATAAATTGGTATTTGTTTCAAATAATTAATAGAAATCTCAAAACTGGAAACTATGTATGTCCATTTTAACGTCTGTATTAAATAAAAGAATCCTTAACTTTGGTTGGCAAAAGAATATAATAAATTAATGCCAATATTTAAAAAAGGTATTGATCTATATGTCAGCACAATGTATTTTGAATTTATTGTTATGCATTAAAAACTCTCTTATGCTTTATTTGTTATAAAAAAAAAGAATAAAACAATAAGAGCATATTTAAAAATATTTTTTCAAAATAACTAATCTTTTGATAAAATTCCAAGTTTTCTGAATTATCGTGTTGTAAGTATGTTATGTATTTTTGCTATTTTGCTCATGCTATTGTATTTTTCCTCTTCCAGAATATGGAGAATTTTTACATATTAAAGGCAAGACATTTACTGATTTTGATGCTATTAGAAAAGAAATCGAAGATGAAACAGACAGAACTACTGGTACCAATAAAGGAATCTCTCCACATCCCATCAATCTTAGAGTTTACTCTCCCCATGGTAAAGTATTCATCTGGGATGTTTTTAATTTAGGGTGCAAAATGAAAATAAGAACTAAAGAAACTAGATAGAACTAAATGATTTCAGTTGTTTATCATTTATATTATATTTTAAAATAATCTAAATATTTTTTGATTCTAAGAAAAGTATTATATTCATGATTTTTTGATAAACTGAATCACATATTTTATATTTTTGAATTGGAATATAATAAGCATTCAATATTTCTGTGTTGCAATTTTTTTAATTGTGTGTAAAATTTATATGAATACATGTAAGTTTATGAAAACATCATAGCAAAAGATTGTTACTTGAAAATATACTTTATTTCTACTTGATGTCTATATTTCTTCTGTTAATATCAACTTTCTGATAAAGTCTTGTATGACTTGTATTTTTATATATCAAAATTGTCAAAAAGTAATGCATTAATTTCTTCTAAAAATTTAAATTTTAATGTGTTGAACTGCTGTTCTAGATAATATGTATATATTTTTTTTTTTACCTGTAGAGTTTTGGGACAAATTAAAAATGCTAGTCAATTTTTCTATTCAGAAGGTATTTAAAATGGTACTTTATAAATGTTGTAGCTTTTAGCTTTAATATGTAACTCTTTTTTTTTTTTAATATTGAATTATTATTAAATAACTTTCTCAAAGTCATATATTTTCGTAATACTTCTTGAATTATTAAGTTTTCAGTAATTTGACTTTATTCATGTAAATTATTATCAATTTTATTTCTGTTTATAACAATTGTTTAACAAACAGCTTGGTTTTATTGTAGATTAATTTATATTATTTGCAGTAGTTTTTTTTTTTTTTCTTACTTTATCTATGACTTATATTACTGGATAAATGCATAATAAATTAGCTTCTACATCCACTCCTTTCCTTCCTTTTTCTACTTAGTTATTAATTAAGATTAACAATTTACATTATCTTAATAGAAAAAAAAGCTGTAACATAATTAAATATTATAGTCTAATTTAATCAAAAAATTAACTTATTTTACAAATTTAGTTATTTTAAATTTTTACCTTGTCATCTAATATGTTTTGCACTTTTTGTGATTTAGTACTGAATCTAACTTTAATCGATCTTCCTGGAATGACACGTGTGCCAGTTGGGGACCAGCCTCCAGATATTGAACACCAAATTAGAGACATGTTACTAACATATGTCAAAAAAGATAGTTGTTTAATTTTAGCTGTAACTGCTGCTAACCAAGATATTGCAACATCTGATGCTCTTAAACTTGCAAAAGAAGTTGATCCTGAAGGTAATCCTAATTATATAATCTTATACTTTCTATATCTTTTCAGTTTTGAGTATAACATTGGTAGATTTGCCGGGATTAACAAAAGTACCCATTGGAGACCAACCTTTAGATATTGAGAAAAGGCTTCATGACATGATTCTTGATTTCATATCAGTGCCAAGTTGTCTTATTTTAGCTGTCCACCCAGCTAATACTGATTTAACAACATCTGATGCCTTGAAAATAGCGGGAGAAGTTGACCCAGCAGGTCAGATATATTGATGCATGGTTTGCGGAAATGCATCTCAGCATGTTTTTTTTAATAAAATAGCTGTCCACCCAGCTAATACTGATTTAACAACATCTGATACCTTGAAAATAACAGGAGAAGTTGACCTGGCAGGTAATATTGATGCATGGTGTGTAGAAAAGCATCTCGGCATGTGTTTTTTAATAATAATAAAAAAGACTGATATTTAATATCTAAAGTTTAAATGTGGCTAATACTTTAATCATTTGTTTCCTTGTAGAATTTAGAGTTGATTTATCCACAAAAATATTATGTTATGATAAAAGTTATGAAATATGAAAAATTGTTTTGATTTGATAGAAAAAACTCGATATAGATATTGGCTTTTTCAAAGTGTGTTTTATATTGCTCAATTTAATTGTTTTGCTTTTGCATATGACAAATATATTTTTAATTAAATATCAGGTAATTCTCATGAAATAAATCTTTAAACTAAAATATTAGTTTAATACTATGCTATTTATTTAATATTACATGCTCTTAGTAAGCCACCAAAGTTTTAATGTTGGAATTTTTTATCTTGCATATTTCTTTAGGGCTTCGAACTATTGGGGTTATAACGAAGTTAGATCTTATGGATGAAGGCACTGATGCTCGGGATATTTTAGAGAATAAATTGTTGCCTTTGCGAAGAGGTAAAAATATGCTTTATTTTTCCCAATATTTAACTGCTATTTATATTATGAATAGTTTATGATATGGTCTTTGAAACAAATCCTTTCCATAGGCTATATTGGTGTTGTTAATCGTAGTCAAAAGGATATAGAGGGTAGAAAAGATATCAAAGCTGCAATTGCTGCTGAAAGACGTTTCTTTTTAAGTCATCCCTCATATAGGTAAATTTATTTTGTAGATTAATTGAAGTTACATTTTAATATGTATTTGTATAAATAAATTTACTGAACATTTATGAGATTAATATCTATAACATCAAAAAAATTATTATTATTACTTGAAATAAAAACTTTATTAATTTATTTTAATATAATTTAATATCTAATATATGAAGTTAAATGTTTTTATAAATGTAACTCATGTCAACAGGTTAATTGGTTAATTAAAAAACTAAGAAATTTTTATATAAATGAATTGCAGTTTTATTTAGTGCCATGTCAAAAATTTTGAACTAAAAAACAAAACAAAAAGCTTCTTTCGATAAATATTTTTATAATAAAACATGTGCAATGTTAACTACTTTGTAACAATAATGTTTAACTGTGTAGAGATGTTTAACATTAAGATTGTGTAATTAAATATCTTATGTTTGGAACTTTTCCTAAATGCTGATTTTGATTTTTCAATTGTATTTTTTCTAATCTAAACATATTAAAGTAAAATATATATTCTATTTATAAAACCAACTAATGAAGTATCATATCTCTTAGTCTAAATGTTTATTTTGATAGAACTTCGTTTAATGCAATAATGTTTGCTGAAAATATTTTGACAATCTTAATTAAAATATAAGTAATTTTAAAATCATTCATTTTTTATGCTTTTTATTTTGTAAAATGTTTTAAGATGTATATATATTATTATAAGTAAATAATTTTCTAGGCATATGGCAGATCGGATGGGTACACCCTATTTGCAAAGAGTTTTAAATCAACAGCTTACAAATCATATTCGTGACACTTTACCTTCATTAAGAGAAAAATTAGAAAAGCAGAAAAATGCTTTAGAAAAGGAAGTGGAAGAGTACAAACATTTTTCAGCTGATGACCCATCTATTAAAACAAAAGCTATGTTAATGTAAGTATACAAATTAGCCCGTTTACTCTGAATTATATTTCAACAATTTTATAATTCTTTGCTTTTAACTAAATATTCCACTTTAGTAGAAGTGGGTTGTACTGCAATATTTTTTATAGTGATGAAACATGAATAATTGAACTATATATAAGGTTGGTTCAAAAACTATGGTAGTAAGTCCTCTGAGAAAAAAGGTTTAGTTGGGAAATCGAAATTAGTAAGGCGGTGGTACATATTACTTTTCCACATAATCAAAATTGTTGCCAAAAATTTTGTTCCATTGGTAAACCATTCAATTGAAACTGGCATAAAAGAAATCAGTGTCCAGATCACAGTGCTACTCAAAAATGGTTCCCTAAACTTCAACATTAGTTCTAAAATGGCGACTATCAGGTACTTCTTTTCTAAAAGGTTGAAAATCACTTGTGTAACATCTGGACTATAGGGAGGGTGTTCCAAGATATTCCATAAGAAATGCTGTAACAAATCAAGTGTGACTGAGGCCATAAGCAGTTGGATATTATTTGTTCAACAACATGACACTTTTCAAGAGCAGTTTTGATCATTTAATGCAAAATGCCTTAAGCAGCCATTCCAGCATGACACAATGACACCATTCATGGTCATCCCACAAAAGAGGAAATTAACTAGCAACTTGTCTTAGTGAATAAATCAACTAATAGCTAGTCTTTGTAGTCATAAGAAACTGTGGCCAATGGAGGGGGGAGATGATGGATGTCTGTCTGACAATGAAGCTTTCTTCGTCGTAGGTGTTACATGATGTGCCCGCTTGTTGTCCCCTGTAACAATATGATGCATGACTAGAACACCCTTCACCTATACAATATTAAATTTTAGAGTTACAACAACAACTGACACTCACAAATTGGCTATCTTCCAGTTGGCCAATTAGTGGTTGTACACTATGTCCAGTACACTGTCATTTGAGATGAGTTCTTGTGCAATCTCCCTCACAAACATGCAACAATTAGCTTGAATCAAATATTCAACTCATCTTGCACATTGTCCTGTTTCATTCAATTTCTTTGTAACAAAACCACCTGTTTTCCTGGCATTACACTTCCCGACAAACTTCCATTAGTTGACAAAGAATTGCAACTGGACACATTTTCTTAAAACATAAAAAAACATGCTAAGCTTCAATTGTAGACCATGTATCTATCAATGCCCTCGTTTTCTGAGATTTCAGAGCACTGTAACTCTATCAGCTACATCTACGGTGGTGTTTGAATGTTATATTCCTCTTTTCTCTGAATTTAATTAACAGAGAAATTTTGTCACCCGTTAGAACTTTTTTTAATGTACTTTTTTAACCAAATTTCTATATTCTGAAAAAAATTGTTTTATAAATGCATGCACAAGTTACAGTAAAATTTTAATTATTATTCTTAATTTTCTTTGCATAGAGTAGTTTTATTTGAAATATTCATAAATTGGTTTTAAATACCTCATTTTTTTTTAATTTTATAAAATTATAGATTATTTGACTAATTCAAAATAATATTCTGTTTAATTAATTAACAAATCTAGTTCTGTTGTTGTTTTTATCGAATTTAAATTTAATGTTTTCTTTTTCAGGATGATACAGCAATTACAAACAGACTTTGAAAGAAATATTGAAGGTTCTGGTTCAGCTTCCATTGATACCCATCAACTCACTGGAGGAGCAAAAATTAATCGTCTCTTCCATGAGCGATTTCCATTTGAAATTGTCAAGGTCTCTTATAATTTACATTCATTTTATATTAAATGTTATAACCTTTAAAAAAAAAAGCTTATTTTACAATATTTGTATTTTAAAATAATATTATACTCTCAAAGTACTTTAATATTTTTGTAGAAATTGAATAGTTTTCAATAATACTTTTTATATTTATTCTAAGTGTAATACATACATTGTGTCTGATCATATATATAGTAACCATTAGAACAAAACTTTTTAGGAAAGTATTTGAAACAACTTTTCAAATTTTAAGAAATCTAAAGAAAAATTCATTGAAGTTTTCCTTAAAATACCTAATTTTATATCTTTATAAATAATGACTTTATCTTAATGTTCAGCTCTAATATCATGTTATTAACTTTTTAAATGTAAATAATTATTAACTTTTTTCAAATATTGAGTTTTTTTAATGATTTTGTGTTAATCATCATAATTCAAAAGACAAAAAAAAAATTGTCTAATAAATCTGTTACTAATAATGGGTGTTACATTAACTACAAAGTTAGTATGTTGGTACCTACGAATAATAGACAATTAACCTTCTGTTCAATTTAATCCAGAATATCTGTATTTAAATTAAGTGATGTACTAAAAAAAATTGTATTTTTAAATAATTAAATTATGTAGAGAGAATTCTAACTGCTCCATATTATACAGAATTTGTCTAAAACAAAAAAATTTTTGTTCTGTAAAAGCATTATCTTTTTCTGAAAATGATGGCAGGTGTAAAATAAAAATTAATTACTCTTTATTCTAATGTAGAAATATCAGTGTTGTGTATTCCTTTCTAAAAATTATTTTGTATGGGTATGCACAGCATACATCTTGTTAATTCATTTACTCTATGAACATAGTATGTATGAGTGATCATTCACAGTTACTATTCAATAGCTTTCTTTCCTAGCGCTTAGGTAAAGTATTGCTTCAGTACTCATACCACCTGAAGTGAAAAAGTATTGACCATTATGCCTAAATGAATGCATCCACAATATAAAAAGGAATACAGATCATTATGGCCAATTTTTAAGAAATCCGAAGTTAATTATATATTTATTATTTGGTTTGCAATATCAACATTGCACATGAAAAAAAAGCAATCATAACAATTATTTGTGATCATTAGTTATTAAATCAGAGGACAAGTGTAATTAAAATCTAACCTCTTTATTTCTTTAAAACTAAAATGGTAATATATCTTTCCAAGATTTTTCTTTGATTCAATGAAACACAAGCAAAAACTCATTGGGTTTAATTGATCCAAAATGAATTATCTGAGAAAAACTAGGGGGAAAAGTTCTTGAATTTCCTATGGTAGGAATGTTGATAATCTTGAAAGCAGCTATCCTGAGAATGAACCATTTCGATTGAAGGAATAATATGCTGTGCAATGATTTTGTCACAACTAGCATCATCCTGCACGCATTCGTTCAAGTTAAAATATATTTTCAAAATACTGAGGTTAAAATATTGGCCAGCCTTAGGATAGACATTTCATGTATAAAAATATTTTTCTAGTTCTGTTTTAGGAAAATAACTGCATTAAATTTTTTAATTACAGTACCTGCTCCTGAAAGAGCCACTTGAATGTTGGCACATCCATGTAGATAAAACATTTTACTCTTTTATTATTTATGAAATATATGTTATAAGTAATCTTTATTTACTTTTGTTTTTACAGATGGAATTTGATGAGAAAGAATTGAGACGCGAGATTGCTTTTGCTATTCGAAATATTCATGGAATCAGGTAAGTTAATATGCTACATTACTTATCTGCTTTAATTGTATTTCTTACAAAGAATTTTTTTATATGCAATAAAAAAGAATGAGTTATGGAAGAAATTTAGCTTGGACATGGTTTATTATTGTTTTAATTATTCAGAATGAATTTAATGTAAATAAAATAATGCATGAAAGAATGAATGTTACTTAATAATCCAATAAAGCCTTTGGACTGCTTATTAAACAATTTTGAGTACTTGATTAAATATTCACAAGTTTTAATATTTTTCACTTAAATGATTTTTGCTGCTGCCATTAAGAAATGTTATATTTTGAAGTTTCATTTTCAAATTAGGCCTAATATCTGTTGGATTCAAATTTGTTGACTAAGGAACCATTTTAATAACTCATTTACAAATGTAAAGCAACTAAAATTGTATTGAAAGGGCTGTGCTTAGTGTCATTATCCTCATAGAAATTGAAAACATTCTATAGACAAAGATTTTTGGTTGGTGAATGTAAAATTTAATGTAACATATCAACATATTTAAAGTAATCTGTGGTACCATCTATAAATTAGTCTATAATGAAATGCATCTAAACATCCTAATTATTCTATCATCATATCTAATGAATAAAATAAGTTCTCTGTTTAAATTTTTTTTTTACTTTATACAAACCATTATGTAATTACTAGCTCCAAATTTATCACATTTCCTTTCATTAGCAAATATAAAAACATTTTTTCATATTTTTAGCAGATGAAATTCAAAGTCTTCTAGTCTTTATGTTAAAGAAGAATTTCATTCTTGCTCTTGAACATGACACTTAGCTGATTGAATTATTCTTTGAGCTTATATATCTATTCCATAACTTTGTTACTTTGGTTTTGTCTGACCACGAATAGCTTGAAATCGTAAATATCTAGTTTAATGGTGGAAACGGATGAATCGTCAGGAGTGCTAGTCAGATATACATAATGCAAAACTGTTTTTGATAGAAAAATGTGTAATTGTGTGGAATCTTTTTGTTTAGTTTTTTTAATATCTTGTAATCTAAAATTTTAATTATTAAAATTTATTATGGCAATAAAAATCCTTCTTAAATGATATTTCTTCCCCTATAACGCTGCTCTTTGTAATCTGTTTGACTTGGCTTCTTGCCAATTTGCCTCACAATTGGTAGCTGGATTACGTAAAATTTACATTTATTTTTTGTAATGATGATTTGCTTCATTTTATGAAGCTTTTTAATGATACAAAAAATAATAGAACCACTTAAACTATTAGAGGAGTGTTCTTTAAATGAATTTTTAACAAAGTATGTTTGCCTCATCCTTGTCTTTAAAAATATTCATTGTATAAATAAATACTAGATTAAATTAATTGAATTGTCTTATTAAATGTTTTTATTTAATGTGGCAATCTTTGAAAAATACAAAATATATTTTTTAATTAAGATTTAAAATTGGTGAAAGTTGACAAATTTCATGCGACTAAATCCTGTGTCTGTGTTATTTACTAGGCTTAAAAATATTCATTTATAAATTTTTCAAAATGTGAAAAATTTTATATCTAATGTGTTATTTGGAATACTCTGAAGCCTTTTTCAAGTAGCAATCATGTGACATTTTTTAATTACTTTTATTTCTTTTCCAAAATTTATAACAAATATCTTACATATGCAAAAAGTTTTGCAAGGCTTTATTTCTTTTGTGTTGTAAAGAAATTAATTTTACATTTATGCAAAAAGTTAATTTATTCTTACTAATTTTTTATATTGATTTTGTTTTAGTAGAAAAGTTAATTTTTTAAATTTGGTGCTGGTTGTAAATGAACTCGTATTTTATAAAGCTGAAATTCATATAAAATTTATTGAAAACTAATAAATTTAAGAAAACCCATCAATTACTATTACAAATAAAATCTAATTTTTATTACTTTTTTTATAGTAGTCGTATTTTGCTCATTGAAATTATATATTTGATATTTTGTTTTATTTTAAAATTGTGCAAAATTTATGAGATGGATTTAAACTTTGTTTTCATTTATTAACTTACGTTTTTATTACAGCCTTATTTAGTAAAATTTCAACATTTGGGAAACACTCTTGAAATAATATTCAGAAATATTTATTTATATTTTTCTTAAAACTTCTCAATATAGAACCTTTTTAAATGTTGTTTACAGGGTTGGTTTATTTACACCAGATATGGCATTTGAAGCTATTGTAAAGAAACAAATATCAAAGTTGAAAGAACCTTCATTAAAATGTGTTGATTTGGTCGTTGGTGAATTAGCAAATGTAGTTAGATCATGTGCTTCTAAAGTAAGTGATATTTTTCCTTTAAAATAAAATTATATTTTTAGATTTACCATACATTTTAAAAAGTAAAGTTATTTTCGCAATTTTAAAAATTTTTTGCAGTAAACATTTTCAATAATATTTATTAATAATAAGTATTATTTTAAAATATGTATAGGGAAGCAGGCAAACTAAATTGTATATTTTTTGTTGAAATGTTTAAATGTGCAATTTTTCTTCAAATGAATCTTTTATAAGAATTTTTTTTTAATATTGTTACATTTGAACTTATGCTTGACTATTGTTATTAAAAATATTTAGTGACAGATTTTAAAAGTTTTAATTCAAGTTTGTTACTCTTCTTTTTCTGATATATATATGTATATATATTAAAGACTTATTATTTAATTTTCATCAATTAGAGCTTTCAAAAAATTTTGTTTTAAAGCTAGAGAATCAATTTTTTTTTTATTGCGCATCATCCTAATTTTGAATCCACGCATTAATGAATACTTAAATAGGGTCTAAATTCATTATTAATGTAGACCTAAAAGAACACAGTTTATTGTAGATTTTTTAAGAAGAATTTTGAAAAGTTACTTAGTAGATTTAATACTTAATAATAATGAATTATTATTTGTTTTATAAAATGTTCCTTTTAAATTTTGCTGATATATTTAAAGTTAAAATTATTTAGATGTTTTGCTCTTGTTTATTTTAAAACATTTCTTTTGTTTTACATGTATACAATTGTTTTGTAAAATATTAAAATTGTTATGTTTTAATTAAATAATTTTAATACTTATTTTAACAGTACTAAACTAATGATTTATACTCGGTGTTCTCTTGAATGGAGCAATACAATATTATCAATTGTATTATTATGGAGAAAAGGAAGAAATTTTGAAATCTATATTAAGAAATAATATTTTGTATAATATTAATGTGGTTATTATTATTTATTTTTTTAAGATGAACCGTTATCCTAATTTGCGAGATGAAATTGAAAGAATCATTACTACTCATATTAGAGAATGTGAGCAAAAAACTAAACAACAGTTAGCACTACTAGTCGAAGTGGAGTTGGCCTACATGAATACAAATCATGAGGATTTTATTGGCTTTACTAAGTAAGCTGTTTTTAATGTTTTATTTAATTGAAGCATTCTTATCTGAATATAAAATTCTATAAATTTAAATAATATAAATGCACTGAAAGCATTATATTCATAAACAAATTCTTAAACAATTTTTTACTGTACTAGATGTTTTAAAAAAATTTTTAAAGTTTTTTTCTTAATTGCCAATTATTTTGAGGAGTTAATAGATCCCCATATCACATTTTAAATGTTTCACTTAAAATAAAAGTAGTAATTTTTTTTTTTTTTTCAAATATGTTAGAATAAATGTTTTTTTTTTTCCTTAATTATTACAGTAACTTCTCTTTAAACCAGCATATTCAGGACCACAGCCTAGCCAAATAATCAAGCATCATCATAGTTTTTAGGGGGATGTTAGAAATAAAACACTGTAGATAAAATTTTAAACTATTCAATATATTCATATTTAATTAAAGTGTGAGCAGCATTGTGTGTCAATTGAATGCCAAATTAAGGAAAGGTTACTGTAATTAGTATCTTTCTATTACATTTATGTTTCATTTTAATTTAGTTCTTTTTAATTTCTCTCTTTTCTTTGTGTTTATTAATTTCTTCTTTCATTTCATTTGTGACTTTCAAGTCTTGACCACTTTACTGGATGGTGAGTTTATCTGCTTCTATTGTAGAATTGTGCATTATTCAGGCTATGCATTATCCCCCTCCCCCCTTTTTTATCTTCTACACATGTCCTCCATTGCATACTTTAACATTTTAATCTGTGTTACTAACCCTTTCCTACTACTGCCATGTGTTTTACCACATAATAAAAATATTAAGAAAATGTGTTTGATTATTAAGTTTTGCTTGTTTATTTTTTTTTATTTTGTGTTCAAAAACAGTCTATGGTGTGTTCAATTAATAGGGAAGTGATGAAAATAATTATTAAAGGAAAAGAAGATGAGAAATAACTTATTAATGTTTCTTTGCAGCTGCAATACATCCAAAGAAATATTTTGGTTAAATTAATTACATGTAATTCACAATTGATTATAATTTTTCTATTAATTAGAAATATAAGATTTATATTTGTTTATCACTATAAGACTTTATTTTTACTCCGTAGAGTTCAAAATTGCAAAAATAAATATTCTTACTATAAAAGAAAATGGAGTTTTCGGAAGATTTTTTCTCATACACATGAGTAAGCTTATTAAATTTGCCAATTTTCATTAAAACTGTAGAAAAAATAACTTTCCTGTTAATAAAAAGCAAACTTTTAAAACACTCATTACTATATCTTGTAAGATTTAGTTCAGTTTTTATTTTTTTTCCTTAATAATAGAGAGCTAAAACTTCAAGTCAGGAGTTGACAGATTGGAATCAAGCAACACATAAAAAGGAATTTATAAGCCATTTAATTAAGATCACTAGACAAAAAAATTAATCATGCCTTGAGAAATCACATTAATACTGTGTAACTCCAGCTCTGAACTTCTTAACTACCTGGATTTGGTTAAGATGAGAGTCTGCAGATATGTTGCATCTAGTTTAAACCACACTCTGAGAATTTCATCATTGAAATCCCCTAAATTGTGAGGATGCTGATTTTGACATTTTACCAGCTGTTCCAATGTGTCTCACACATTTTCATTGGTGTTCAAGTTAGTCACATATGCATACTGTCAGCATTCAATGATTTCTGCCCCATTTAAGACTTGAAACTTTATATGCCATGTGAGCCAAAACTTTCAGCTATAAATTTCCATTGGACACAATTCTGGTTGCAATATTTATCTCACTAACAGGTTGGTATGGACCTTAATTCACTAACTCCAACTATTCGCATCATATTTGAAAGCGATTTTAATTCACAAACCCTAAAACTTGTTTGTTTCCTCTCTCTCTGTTAGAGTTGTATTCTAACTATAGTTTTGGGGTGGTGTTTGACATCCACATATATTATACCATAGTGTCAAATGACTGCCATTTCAGTTTATACTTATTAAAATATATTTTCCATTTTTATAAAAGAATGAATAAGCAAATTTTGTTTCTTTAAATAAGTTCATCAACGTCATTGAAACAGGTTATGTCCATAGTGTTTTGAAATATTACTATTTTCATAGTAAATTAAGATTTATTCTATATCTTCTCAAAGAATTTAAAAAAAAAAAATGTTGTAATATGATTTAAATGTCTAGAATTTAAAATCAATGTGTTTTATAAATAGGGTAACTACAAATAAATATTACTTACTTTTTAATTGATTCATATGTAATGTGCTGAGGGATAAAAAAAAAAAAGGCTCCTTTCATGTATTTCAGATTTAAGTAATTTTATATTTTAAAAAAAAATTTTCCCCCAAACAAGTTTTTTTGAAATTATTATTTATTTATTTTTTTTAATTTGCATAAAAAAAAAAATGTAAAAGTCTTAGTTTGGATGTATTGTAAATAGATAATTTGAATTGTTTGTTAGGTTATTTCTTAAGTTGAAAGTATATTTTAATGTTCCATTCTTTTTAAGTGCTCAAGTAAATGCTGAAGCTAATGCTGGAAAACGAAAATTGGGAAATCAAGTTAGTAGATATTTTTATATGCTTGTTTTTCAAAAATGAATTTGTCTCATTATTTGAATATAATAATGTGCCTTTTTTAATTAACTATGCTGTTTCATTTTCCTCTTTAAGGTTATAAGAAAGGGCTGGATGTGTATTCATAGCTTGGGTATAATGAAAGGAGGTTCTAGAGATTATTGGTTTGTTTTAACATCTGAACTTCTTACATGGTATAAAGACGAAGAAGTAATTAAAATTATATTTTTTTATTATATGGTAATAATTATAGTATCGAAGTTTCAGTTTTATCTATACATATATATATATATTTAATTAACAGGAAAAAGACAGAAAATACATGCTTCCTTTAGATGGCTTGAAAATTAAAGATATTGAGGCTGGATTTATGTCTCGTAGACATACATTTGCTCTTTTCAATCCTGATCAGAGGTAAATATTTTTAATTTGTCATTTTCAAAATATGCATTCCATGCTTTCAATTTTCCCTAAAGATTTTAGTAAATTGTTTTATGAGATTAAAAGATTTTAGTAAATTGTTTAACATTGGATGGGGAATTATAAAAATAAATTAATTAAATAGAAAATTTAAAAAATATACATGACGACTTTACTCTTTATTTATTTCAGAATTTTTTTTAATTATTAGCATGTAATTCCTGATTTAAAATATATCAACTATTACATTTCCAAATTCACTCTCCGAAACAAATTATGCAATACTATTTTTAAGTTTTTGTCATGTCACAAGCTAAGTAAAATTCATTTCTTGATAATTTAAGAGAAGACTTTTTAAAATAAATAACATTTCGAAACAAATTCTTAAAAGCAGGCCATCCGTTTTACTCACAACATTAAAGTATCTAATGCCTTTTAATTAAAAGAAAATGGTTTTTTAATCTAATATATTGTAAATAATTTTATTTTGAGTAATAAAATCTGCTATTAATTATTTTTAATAACTGACTAAAGCTCTGATACTCTGATGAAAAACTGTTTAAGGGGTGCAACTTTGATGTTAAATATAAATAATTACTGTAACCTTGTATTATATCACTCCATATTGGGGAAAAGAACAGCACTATGTAACTTGGTCTAGGTTGTGTGACATTTTTTTTAAACAAATGCATACAAAAAATAGCAAGGAGATTGTATTTTCCCCCTTTATAAAATTAAGTACTTTTTTAACGATGATGGTGGTGTACATTAGATTACAATTTGTGAGTTTTAGAATGTGGCATTTGCAATTTTGAACAATAATTTTTAAATCATGTTATGAATTAAAATTTATTTAGATTTAAAAATGAAAATGATCTTATAATTATTCTCTAAATCATTTGCAATAGTTATACTAAGTGTGAATCGGACATTTAAATGTAAATGTTTTTAAATCTATGCTGTAAACATATTTATTCTAAAAATTCTGTAGTTTTGAAATATTTAATCCTTCTAATAATACTTTTCTTTAGAAATGTGTTTAAAGATTATAAACAACTAGAATTATCTTGTGAAAGTCAAGAAGAAGTTGATAGTTGGAAAGCCTCTTTCTTACGAGCTGGAGTTTATCCTGAAAGATCTTCACATCTAAATGGTGAAGTTGAAGAGACTGATAGTACAACGTCGTTAGATCCACAGTTAGAACGTCAAGTTGAAACGATTCGAAATCTCGTGGATTCTTACATGAAAATTATAACAAAGACTTTTAGAGATCTTGTACCAAAGTTCATTATGCATTTAACTATAAATAATGTAAGTCAAATTATATTTTTAATTATGGGTATTGGATTTATTATTGTTTATTTCATTTTGTATAGCAAAATTGTGAGAGGTAGTTGATTTGCAGCTTAATACAAAAGAAATATATTGAAATTGATAATAAAAAAGTATTTATACTTTTTCCTTCAAAAATATTATATTAATTAATTATATTAATAATTTTTTATGTTAATATATTTCATTACATTTGAAGAAAATAAAAATAGTTATTTTATAAGTTATAGTTATTTAAAAATAGTTATAGTTATTAAAATAGTTATTTTAATGTTTTTGCTCTTTAATTAACTTTAAAAACATAATTTTTTTAAAGGCCAGTCTTTTTTTTTTCTGAATTATTACTTATTTAAAAAGAAATTTTTTAGCTAATTATATTATTGTAATATGTAATTAAGTTATAATTTTCTTTATAAAGATGTACTTTACTCAATTGTAATGAATTTATTTTTCAGACAAAAAGCTTCATATACACAGATCTGTTAGCTAATTTATATGCAGCTTGTGATCAGGTAAGTTTGTTTATCTTTAGTTTCCATTTAAATTTTTGTTCACTTTGACTTAATTATAAAATTGAAGTTTAACCGTAATTGATTATTTTATTTATCTAGGCAACTTTAATGGAAGAATCGGCTGAAGAATCTCGTAAACGTGAGGAAATTTTAAGACTTTATCAAGCCTGTAAAGAAGCCTTATATATCATCAGTGATGTTTCTATGAAAACATCATACCAGCCTTTGCCACCACCTGTAAAGGATAGTTGGATGCCTCCTGATTCTCCTGGGTATAAAAAATTAAGTTTAAAAAAATCTGTATTAAGAATTTATTTAATTAGTATTATTATTAATAATATTTTTAAACTGTCTCCCTACTCCTTCTAAAAATGCTTTAGTTATCATCTCAGCTAGTAGTAGAATTTTTTTTTAAATTATTTAATTCTAAATTTTTATTTGTACTCTCTTTTTATTATTACATTGAATTATGTCTATTATTAAATTTCAACTAATTTTTTTATACTTGTATTTATATCACTGATGAAATATATAATCAATAAATTAATGTCTACTTATCTGCACTTTTATAATTTGTCTTGATTCTATATTTTTAACAATATAATTTGAATAATACTTTTTTTATATAAATGTTTCTCTCTTGGCGTATCAAAATTATTGTACTTCAGTTATTTCTAATTAATTGATAACTTTTGATAAAATATTCTAATCAATATGAAAATCTATAAAAAATAAAAATCATTCAAAAATTTGATAGTTATAAATCAAAATGTATTGCAATTTGCAAATGTTTAAATTTTTCAGATCATCTCGCCGAAACTCATCTCGAGCTCCACCTCCCCCACCTGGAAACAACAAACCAGCTCCTTATCTACCCAGTAGGCCAGAAGCTAGTGGTCCAAATCGACCACCCCCTGCTGCTCCACCCAGGGCTGTTCCTGGGGGTCTTCCACCCCCACTCATCCCAACGTAAGTTCAATGTCTTAATTTCATTGTGTTATAAACTTTCTATGTCTCTGTACATTTTAAATTTTTTTTTCTTAAAATTTAAAATTATGCTATATTTTAAAACTTTTTAAATAATTATTAAATCTAATAAAACTGAGCAAATAAAAATAAATTTAAATAAGACAAATTAGAAAATATTTTCCATTTCATCTGTTTTACTTCGATCAATGTTTTAGAAAAAAATTTCTCTATAAAATTATTGTTCTGGCTAAATGTTTATGTAGTAAAGGGTATCAGTTGACCTTAGAATGATATTCTATTGATTATAGATAAAAAAAAAATTATATTAAATGCTGCTTTAAGTTAAAAATGCTTTAAACAAACTACACTAATATTTTAGATATACTAACTAAAAACATAGTAATTTTCACTTACTTATGGCATCTCTTTTTATACGTACTAGCCGAGGCAGTGGTGGAAATGCTCCCTCTATCCCCCCTCGTCCGTGATGTCTTCCTTGTGTGCTTTTTACGTCTTCTAAACAGTGCTTTGCACCCATCATCCAACTAATTTTTTTTTACTAATAATGTTTCCTTCTGTAGTTTCTAGTAGGGATGATTGACCTTCTGTGATAAAAGAATCCTCTTTATCTCCAAACCCAAACCGGTGATTAATAACTTCTCAAACGTTTTTATCCATCTTGCTTCTTTGGGGAGCAAGCGTTAGAAAAATTTATTTAAAAAAGAATAAATATTTGTATATATACAGTTATGAATTGTAATATAAGTTTTAAATCTTCTTTACTACTAAATTTATTTCTGTTTTTATGGGTTGAAAAAAAAAAGATGCCTCCTAGAAGTTATTGAAATTTAAAATGAACTTTGCAATCATGTATTATAAATTATTTTTTTAAATTGAACTTTTCCACCTATATATATATAATTAATTCTAAGCAATCATCCCTGCTCTTTAAAACTGTATATAACTTTTGTATAGTTATTAAAACTAACTTCTGCATGTATTTTCATCTTTTGTCTTTTTACATACTCATAATCATAAATGTTGCTCTTGATTCTTTCTTTTGCTGTCAACTGCTTAATCAAATATTGTGATGTTGTTTCAATAACTATTGCTCATTTTATGTGAAACTATGTTTTGTCTGCTATATTAACACTATTATGAAATCTTTTTATGTGTTTTCAAAAAAAGTTCTAATTGTTAAGTGTGCATTAGATGTGTTAAAAATATTTAAGTTTTTCATTTATGCTTATTGTATTTTATTTTTATGTATTTGTGTTGAATAATATTGTGCAAAAAGAAAATATTAATTAAATATTAGAATGTAATATATTTAACAGATTTTCAACTAAATGTCTTAAAACATGAACTTTGAAACCAATTTTACATGAAACTGAATTATTAGATAATGCTTCACAAATAATTAATGTAAGAAAATAATTCAGTCTCTGTACTTTTATTTTAACATAAATTCTATTTGTTGTTCAAAATTTAGCATACAGAAGTGTTTAAGCAACATAGTTGTATTTTTTTCATAATTATAAAGGGAGTTTTAAATTTTGTTATTTAGTTACTCCACAATAATAGGTATTAAAATATAATGCAAATGGAAAATATTTGGCATGAAATTGGGGGGGGGGGGGATGTAAGTGAAATCAAGTGCATTCACTTCGAAATAGTGTATGCTTGTATGTGCAATATATTGTAAATCAAATCTTATTTTACTTTGTTAATGGATTATTGTGAGCTATAAACTATTTCTTTATGATATATTAATCAAATGTTTAGTTAAAAAATCTAATCCAATGTCTCAAAGCTGCCATGTTGATAGTGCTGTTATTATACCACAAATCTTAAAATGAGCTTCATGAATAAAAGTAATAACAGCTATTTTATAATATTGTCTTATATAACTCAAACGTCCAAAAACTGCAATAAATAACATGAGCTACATCATCATGAATATCATTTTAAATCAAAATATGTGTATAATTACCGTTCAGTATTATTGATATGTAACCCATAAAAAAGAGGTTTTTTTTTTTTTAAATAATCTTAGCAGCTAATATATTTATTCATCTAATCTGTCTGAATATAAACTTTCTTAACACTGAAATATATAAGTTTATGAGATTATCCTTCAAATTGCATTAAATTTCGACTTTTTTTGGAGGGGGCTGAAGAGTAGAGAAATGCTTGTTTATTTCAATATATTTTAGTATTGAGTAAAAGACCCCTCATTACATTCATTTAATAAGTTATTATTTTAAAATGTTTCGCTCCCTTATTTATAAATATGACTTTTGACAATTTTATGAAATTCTAGCAACAATAAAAAAAATATTAAATATATTTTTAAAAAACCTTATTAAATATATTTCATTTTGTGTTCTTACTGATAATATTGAAAAGGAAAGCACTTCTTTTCTTTTCCTTCTATTTTATATTTAAATTCTTGGTCATCTTAAAAATTTTAAAGTATTTTAGTAAACATTAAAGGCACAGTTTTATTATGTTAGTGGTAAAGTTTTAATGCTGCCATATTTGAGCTTAGTAATGCTTTATATTTATAAAGAAAATTTTGAAATAACCTCTGGAAAAAAAAAAGCATTATTCTTCTAAATTCAATATATTAGCTGGAAATAGAGCTTAAGAGTTGCATTCATTTTTTGTGTATGCAATTATAATTGTAATGCACATTGGAAATATTCATTTTATATCTTAACGTGTACAAGTAATGTAATAATAATTGCTGCCATCCATAAAAATATCTGTGCTCAATTTATGTTTATTGATAGGGGTAAAAAATATTACATGAAAAATTTTTTAAATAGATAATCATAATTCAAAGTATTTATTTCTTGTGATTCAGGTAAAGTATGAAATTATTTTGCAATGTTTGTTACTTTATATAATTTGTTTACTGTCTTATGTAACATAATATTGTATAGTTTTCTCTACATCTAATAAATTCCAATACCAAAAAAAATTTGTTGTTATTGGGTTTTATTTCTAACATTTTTAGTGTAAATATAACTATATACACACACAACGTATTATATCCATTCTTTCAATTTACATAGAAGACTTTGGATTATTTTAAATTTTAATATTTACTGATCAAAAACAGTTATTTCAATTTTAGTAATTCAAAAGAAAAGCCCTACATTTTTTCTTAACTATCACAAAAAGCTATGGTATTATGTAACTTTCATCTTTATTTCCATAATAAGTTTTAATTCATTTTTGGTAATGAATTTTGTTTATTAATTATTACCCAAATATGTGCTTTCCATTTCTCAATAGTAATGATGGTCTAAATCAGGGTTGGCCAACCCTCAGGCCACATGCAGCATGCGGAATATTGCCTTAAAGCGACTTGAATATTTTTCCGGCCTGTGAAATTTATTACTCTTTTACAAAATATATTTAGTTTTTTGCCAAAGTAGTGAAAACTATGTATTAAAAAAATACATTATGTGTGCATCCATATAGTCAAAAATTAACTTTGATTTTAAAATAATATTCTTGCTAATATATGATAGATATTGCCTGTTTTATTTATGAGTTCACAGAATAATTAAATTATATGCTGCAAACTCATAATGTGTGGGCATTTTCAAACATCTAATATAGCAGGTTCTTTGTTTCACTTTAAGTAACCATCCCTAGATACGCACAGTTGATTGGTGATAGCAGAGCAATTCAGACTCTTAGTTGAAGTTGTTAGTGCTTTTGCGAACTTAAATTTTGTTTTTTCTAAAATGAAATTGACCAAACACAATGGGCGCAACACCAATTACGATGTGCAAGTACCAAATTGAGATCGATTTGCAAAAGCTAAGGGAGAGAGTGGAAAAAAAATATAGCACTAGTAAAATAAATATTTTTTGATGATTTCATTTTTTTTTTCTACTTTGTTTATATTTCATTTTAAATGTTATATATTTCTTTACAATGTGTATTTACTATCAATATTATTATGTTATCTATGCTTACATGTAAGAATATTGGTGAACACAATAATAATAACTCATTAGTCATTTTTTTTGAAGTGAAAAAACTGAACCATAAAGTGGGTCTAAATCTAATATGGGGATATATAATTTTATATGCGGCCCACGGAGTTATGATGAATTTCTAAAGTGGCCCGCAAAATCATTTGGGTTGACCACCCCTGGTCTGAATAATGGTGTTAGGCATCACACTACTTTTAAAGTTTTGGAAATTGACACTTATAATATGATATACACTGATCAACCAAAAATATATAAACCACTTTTCTAATAAACTGTAGATATTATTTTACATCGTAAAAAAATGCTATGTGACTTGATACTTATGCTCCCTTGTTAAGGATTAAAGCGAATTCAGAAGATTTAGCATTGAAGAAAATTCAACCTTGTGTTCATCGAACCATTTCTGTACAAGCATTGTGGCAGTGAGCATTATTCTGTTATCTGAAAGAGAGTGGACATGAAGGGATATAATTAGTGGCCTGGAGTATTCTATTTTCAAATGGGATTTTTTTACACATTGATAAAAAACCAAATGTGTGCCTTAAAAAAAAATCTACATTTTAACTTGGAGTAAAGTAATTTTCTCTGTCCGAAAATGTCATATGTATTCCCCATTCACATGATAGAAAGCAAAATGAAATTTTTTAGTCTATAATTAATTTTTCTACCACTTAATTTAAATATGCATGTTCATATTCCAGAATTTATGCCAATGGTGAAAAAACTATTAGCATTATTAAATTTGCAGATGTTTATCAAAGTAAATATGTTAATAAAGCTTTCACTCAATTCTGACATTTATTGCCCTTGGCTTGGCTATGTCTTGTGTTTAGCTGAATGTTTCTATTACTACACTACACCACATCACTGTGCCTAAAGCTGAGTTGCTACTATAGAGTTTGGTAATGATGTGGGTGAGAAGTCTGAGTGGGCTCTGTGACGCTCTATTGTCATGTGAGACCGAGACTTACAGCTTTAAGTGGATTCTGAACCACTACGAGCATTCATGGCACTGCCAGGATTCAAACCCTAAACCTATGGCGCTAGACATTCAGGCCCCAGCTGGCTGTTTTGGAAATAACTGGGCTGCAAGCTAACAACTATTTATTCTGATCAACTGACAGTACATGCAATTTCCTTGTGTGTGGCTAATACATCTTTGGCTTTTTACCATTTTTGTGTATTGTAACACAAACTGCGGACACTGTTCTAATTATTTATCAATTATAAATAAAAGTTTATTTAATTAATGTGAGTGTTTATATATATATATATATATATACACTGAAGTGACAAAAGTCATGGGATACCTCTTAATATCGTGTCGGCCCTCCTTTCGCCCGGCGAAGTGCAGCAACTCGACGTGGCATGGACTCAACAAGTCGTTGGAAGTCTTCTGCAGGAATATTGAGCCATGCTGTCTCGATAGACGTCCATAATTGTGAAAGCGTTGATGGTGCAGGATTTTGGGCACGAACAGACCTCTCGACGATGTCCCATAAATGCTCGATGGGATTCATGTCGGGCGATCTAGGTGGCCAGATCATTCGTTGGAATTGTCCAGAATGTTCTTCAAACCAATCGCGAACAGTTGTGGCCCGGTGACATGGCGCATTTTCATCCATAAAAATCCCATCGTT
The DNA here is from genome assembly GCA_021605075.1 of Caerostris darwini. Taxonomy (NCBI): domain Eukaryota; kingdom Metazoa; phylum Arthropoda; class Arachnida; order Araneae; family Araneidae; genus Caerostris; species Caerostris darwini. The sequence continues at coordinate 446,910 of BPLQ01012679.1, read as the reverse complement.
GTTTGGGTACATGAAGTCCATGAATGGCTGCAAGTGATCTCCAAGTAGCTGAACATAAGCATTTCCAGTCAATGTTCGGTCCAGTCGCACCAGAGGACCAAGTCCATGCCATGAAAAAACAGCCCACACCATTACGGAGCCACCACCAGCTTGAACAGTGCCTTGCTGACAGTTTGGGTCCATGGCTTCGTGGGGTCTGCGCCACACTCGAACCCTACCATCAGCTCTTACCAACTGAAATCGTGACTCATCGGACCAGGCCACGGTTTTCCATTCATCTAGGGACCAACCGATATGCTCACGTGCCCACGAGAGTCGCTGCAAGCGATGTCGTTCTGTCAGTAAAGGCACTCGAGTCGGTCTTCTGCTGGAATAGCCCAAGAAAGCCAAATTTCTCCGCACAGTTCTAACAGACAAGTCCCTTGTACGTCCCACATTGATTTCTGCGGTTATTTGACGCAGTGTTGCTTGTCTGTTAGAATTTACGATTCTTTGTAGACGTCGCCGGTCTCGGTCGTTAAGTGCAGGCGGTCGACCACTGCGCTGTCCATGGTGGGATGTTATGCCTGAAATTTCATACTCTCGGCACACTCTTGACACAGTGGATCTGGGAATGTTGAATTCCCTAACGATTTCCGAAATGGCATGACCCATGCGTCTAGCTCCAACTAACATTCCGCGTTCAAAGTCTGTTAATTCCCGTCGTGCGGTCATCATCACGTCAAAACCTCTTCACATGAATAACTTGAACAGAAATGAAAGCTCTGCGAAAGCACTGTGCATTTATATTTGTTCTACGCGATGCTACTGCCATCTGAAAATTTGCATATTGCTATCCCATGACTTTTGTCACTTCAGTGTATATATACTTTATACAAAGGTTTGAAGTTAAATTATGTATTTCATATCATTATCATGAATTAAATTGATACATTAATGTTCAATAACAAATAGAATGCATTAATTTAAAATAAAATTTTTAATAATTTCAAATTCTCAAAATATTATAAGCTTTACATTTGGTTAAGTTTATGAACTTTAAACTAAGATGCTATTCAGTATTTTACATTAAAGTAATACATACAATATTAAGTTAATGTTGTAGTTTTAATTGTGTTATTTTAAAATTAATTAAATTAAATCTTTTGCATTATTAAAATAAATAGCAAATGCAATAAAAATCAATTAGTTTTTCTATTAAACATTGCTAAGAAAATTAGACTACTGTTGGGAACATTTCTGATATATTCAGTTTAGTAAATTTTCATATGTGAGGAATGCTCACTAAAGCCAGTAACATCGGGTATTTATTGAACAAAGAAAACAAATTGCTGAATCTTTATTTTTCCTACAATCAATTTTGAACAATGAACCAAATTCTTATAAAATAGTTGGCATATAAATTGCTTGCAAGGAATAAAATTCAGACTTGTATCATTCTGTTTGAACTCAATACTTTCTATTATAATAATTCTAATTCACCATCATAGATTTTGTATATATTTTTAGGAGTGATAGACAAAATTGTATTCATATATATCCCTATCATATCACTGTCTCTAAAGAAATTTGGATATGTTTCAGTTTTCTACTTATGGTTTTTATTGTAAATACAACAAAATAAAAGCTTAAATAACAGTCATTCAGAAAATTTTAATGCAATAATAAATAATTTACAAAATTTTAAAATTGGTTGATTTTGGATTCATAATTAAAATTACTGAAAAAAAAATTCTTTTTCTCCCAGGCTGTGTTTAAATATCTCAAAAATGCTTCTCTAAAAACAATATATCTCTTCTGGGGTATTTATGCAAATGTTCTGAGTTTAGAATTGTCATAATTCTATTTTTAAAATCTTGGCGAGTATTATTAAGAATGATTAATATAATTGAAAATGTCAATTTCTAATGCAGTTATCACAATTTTTACCTTGCTTTATGAATCATTAAAAACTGCATGTAGTTAGTTGTTGACTTTATTTTGTTTCTAATAATGTGTTGTTGATTTTTTTCAAATGATAAATGAAAATTTTAATTTCAAAAATTGTCATCTGCAGTCCTATTTTTGCTTTAAACTATTCTTTTTCCATTGAATAATTTAAATTGCTAACAAAGTTTTGTAGAATGAAAATATATATACAAAGTATTACACACTTTTAAAAGTACTTAAATTTAGAAAAGGACTATGTTTAACTAACCTATTTTATTAACTTATGAAAACAACATATTAAGCTGCAAAAATGTTTATAAATTGTATAAATAATACAGTAAAAGCAGAAGTTTTAGTATAATAATCACAATAACTAATAGTTTTAGGATAAACCATTATAACAAACCTAAAATAATAGCTATAATCATTCTATACACAATTGATTCTTATTAAGAAATCATTATTTTAAAGAAAAGTTATTTTATATTGTTATTTGAGATATAAAAGAATTACTTTTATATGTGTCTTATTTTAAATGTTGTAATTGCAATATTTTAAAATTTTTATGTTAAGTGTAATACTTAATTTGATTAATAGACTTGTATGGAACCAATGCAAATAAGCTTAAATAAAAATTATTTATTTTATTTTATATAGGCGAGCTCAACCTCTAATTCCACCAAGAATACCAGACAGACCACAGACTGGAAGACTAATATGAGATCTTATGTATAAAAAAAAAAATATATCTACTCATTGCCAATACAGCATTCCAGTCACTGATCTTTATTCATTACATAAATCAAGATATTTTAATTCATGAAAGTATTTTAAGATTAAAAAATCTTATCATCCAAAAAAAATTTAAAAACTTGTTTTTGAAAAACTGAATATTGGTTCATAAAAGTGAAAAGCAAAAGTGTTCAATTTTAATGCATTATGTAATGAAAATCAGTGATGGTTGGCTGAAGTACTGCTGGTTGGTGCTTAGTCATAAAATGCTTTGTTTCATACCTCTGTACAAATGACTATAGTGTAATATTGCATAGATTTACACTTAAAAAAAATTGTATATATGTTTTGTTTTATTTTCTGAGTGTATTATATTTTGTTATTTATATTTCTATTAAAGCATTTAAATTAAAGTTTGTGGAATTGTTTTCAAAAACTAATGTTGGTTTCTACAATAAAAGCAAATTAAAAATTCCTGTTCAGTTTCTTTATAAAGATGGACCAGATTTATCGTGCATATTTATACATAATCAATATGTATTTTTAAAATAAGATTATTTGAAGGACAAATATTTATTTCCCTTTATATATATATATATGCATATATATATATCAAATCAGGTCTGCAAATCAAAAAAGGATCCACACAAATAAGATTTGGAAAATGCGTATAGACTGAGAATAGTTTGATAATAAACAGAGTGCATGTGAACATAGACATTCATTAAACATTAAAAGAAATGATATGCTTGTTTATGTAATAGCCAACACCTTTAAGTTTTATTTCTATGTAAAAGATATTTCTTTAAACTTTTATTTTTACATTTCTCAAAACATGGTCACCTTCACAAGCAAAATATTCAAACTACAACTCAAAGTCACTCAAGATAAAACTAGTATACCTATGTGAATATTAACAACTTCAGTTCTTGTCTCCAAGTGTATATCAAACACGTGGTCTTTAATGCATCTCCACAGAAAACTGCACAGCCAGATGCTTTTTACATATCAACAGAACTTTTCTTTTTTTTTTTACCCTGGCCCTTAAATTTTCTGTTGCCAATAAAATTTTATCAGATGGATTTTCATGTTCAATTTGGATGCCATTTTCGACCAGCTGCCACTCATAACGAAAGATAATATGGTTTATTTTGTTTTCTCCTCTGGATGGAGCTATATATGTAACTCTATGCCCAGTTATGATTTGCTCACATAAAAGGGTTCACCAAGTGCAAAAGTTTGGATATACAACAGAGCAAATTTGGAATCTGATGAGCAGGCATTCACAATCATGCCAAAATCTAATTTAACAATTGGAGAGAATTTGGCAAGAAATGCCGCCGGTGGATATCAACTAACTGTATGAATCAATATCAAATGTGATAAAAACTTGTACAAGAGTGAAACTTAGGCAAGCATCCTATTGATTGGTTTGCCTTACCTTATGTTGCTGTATCTCTTAAATAAAACATTCAACTCCTTTGAAATCTTAATTTCTTTCTCTATAATGTATATAACTTTTATCCATTTTTGTTCCAATCGCATAACTCCTTGGAGTGTCATTTTCCTTATTCGAGTGTATATACCTACAGGTCAATGAAAATTATCTTTTTTAAGTTTGGTAATCAATAAAAGTAGAGGAAACGAGTAATATAGAAAAAAAAAATTTTTAAATCAATTCCTACTTTTGTCCACTATATTGCAGAAAGTCCTTTATAAATAATTTTCATTTATTTTTTTAAGTTTATCTGGCGCCATCTATTGATAGATATATGCAACTTAAATCTAAAAAAAGAACTAAAATTAATTAATTAAATTTAATTACTAAATTAATATTTGAAAAACTGTATTAACATCCAGTGTCATCCACTACACGTTCAAAAAAAATGTATTTGAACTTGAGTGGATGAATAAAAAGTATTTTATTAACGATTGAAAATTTGAACAAGATACATATAGGGAGAGTGTGAGCTAATAGAAGGAATTGAAAAAAAAAAAATCTGCAAATTATGCTGCTTGTACATGTGATAACATTTTATTTGTATTAAAAAAATTTTAATACAAACAAAATGTGAAACAAACCACGTTATCTTTCGTTACGAGTGCCAGCTGGTCGAAAATGGCATCCAAATTGAGGGTGGAAAACCATCTGATATGCGAGAAAATCTGACGAGTTGGAAAGGAGCGAGACAATTGATTCATCCCTCGGTTTCCGTCCACTTGAGATACGAGAACGATTGAGAAATTTCTATGTTATCCGTAATCAACCCTGAATGCAACTATCTAACAAATTCAGAATGTGTAATAGTTTCAATTATGCAAATTGAGGTTGCAATAGAAAGAACACTGGGATAGGGCATCTTATTTGTTTCCGATACAGTTCGGAGAATCTGATATATACTACCAAAATTTTCATAATCAACTCTGATGCAACTATTTCATTCAGAATATGTAATATTTTCATGGCCGAGTGACTGGCGCTCGGTGGCACAGGTTTCGGGCCTCGATGGGGCCATGAATGTTTGTAGTGGTTCAGAATCCACTTTAAACCGTCGGTACCGGTCTAATATGAATGTAGAGGGTTGGGTATAAGGCTGACAATCCTACCCCGTATAAAGAAAACATCTCTTGTCCCGAAATCTGCCAGTAGGCAGACGGCCTTGGCCCACCAGGGGGCTGTTGTACCAATGAAGAAGTAATAAGACAAAGTTCTAGATGATGATATTTGTGTGGTTAGTAATTAGATAGATTACACAACATTCGTAATTCATACAAGTCATTTGTGATTCGTCTTAAAACAAGTAATATATAAAAAAAAAAAATTTTAAGTCAATTCCTACTTCTTTTTCACTATATTGCAGAAAGTCCTTTGTAAATAATTTTTAATCTGGCGCTATCTACCGGTAGATACATGCAACTTAAACCTAAAAAAAACAACTTAAAATTAATTAATGAATTAATATTTTAAAAAACTGTATTCACATCAAGTGCCATCCATTACAGTTAAAAAAAAATGTATTTGAACTTGAGTGGGTGAATAAAAAGTATTTTATTAACGATTGAAAATTTGAACAAGATATACATAGGGAGAGTGTGAGCTAATAGAAGGAATTGAAAAAACTGTGTTTAATATATTTAAGAAACAGTACTGAAAAATAAATGTCCAAGTACGTTCATGTCATGCAGTCATCTAATCAACCACAAGTATTATTTTTTGAGAACTACGCCTTATTACTTCTACATTTTTTTAGAAGAAAAATAAAAAAGGAGCAAACACTTACTCAGATAAATTAGATAGCAAGCAATGAAGCAGCTAATCATACATAAAAATAGAATTGCTGTTTAAAAGCATTATAAGAAGTAGACTTTTCAATGAGTTCTGTAAAGATCTGTCCTAGTATGCGACATTTTATATTTGTAATTACAATTTTTCTCTGACGCACTGTGCCATGGATGTTTGTAGTGGTTTCGGAATCCACTTTAAATCATAGGTCCCGGTCTAATATGATTGTAGGGCTGACAACCTACCCCGTAAAAAGAAAACCCCTGTCTCGAAATCTGCCAGCAGACCGACGACCTTGGCCCACCACGAGGCTGTTGCACCAGAATAGTTTCAATTATGTCAGTTGTGATTACAACAAAAGGAAGATGGGGAGTGACATCTAATTTGAGCCAAGCACAGTTTCAGAGAATCAAGCAGGTTTAATCGGTTGTGGGGAGAGGCTTTTCTCTGCCAACTAATTCAGATATAACAAGTAATATAAAATATTTAAGTCAATTCCTACTTTTTTTTTCACTATATTGCAGAAAGTCCTTTATAAATAATTTTCATTCATTTTTTTTAAGTTTATCTGGCGCCATTTATTAGTAGATATATGCAACTTAAATCTAAAAAAAACTAAAATTAATTAATTAAATTTAATTACTGAATTAATATTTGAAAAAACTGTATTAACATCAAGTGTCATCCACTAAAAGTTCAAAAAAAAATTTATTTGAACTTGAGTGGATGAATAAAAAGTATTTTATGAACGATTGAAAATTTGAACAAGATATATATAGGGAGAGTGTGAGCTAATAGAAGGAATTTGAATAGGAAAACCAGAGAAAAACTAAATACATACTGTAAATAATAAACGAATAATCATCAAGTAAGATGTATAAAATAAGGGAAAGATTTTTTTTTAGTCATCATGGGGATAATTTTTCCTATCACGCCTCAGTGTTAATTTCTAAATGAAGATGAAATTAGTGCAATTTGCAAATATAAAAATATTGAGGTAAAATTAAAAACGGAACTGTAAAAATATTTAATTTAGTAATAACAATATTCAGTTTTTGGTCAATGCATATCCAGAATTTTTATTATTTTACTAACATTTTTGCAACGCCAAAATTTTATTATGTGACCCTATATAGGGTTTCGACACGCACTGTGAGAATTCCTACTCTAATGAATAAAGAACTGGCTATTTAAATAGCAAAGAAACTGTATAACAAGCTCCAAGACGAAAATTGTCTTCATACTTGTCTTTTGACATGCAAATCCGAGGTTCTATCAAAGAAAGTGCTACACAATTGGACATAATATGTCGTCGAAGTACTACTGTGCTATATGGGTGCGCAGAGAAACCCAAAGGCCAAATGAAATTGCATTAAAAATTGTAATTTTCGGTTACAGATGGCAGTCAGGTTAGATGTCTTGAATGTTGTTAAACACAAATTCGTTAGTCGTAAAAGCCATAATTCAGTCAATAAGCCATAGAAAACAATTTAATAAAACGAATGGAAGTAATACCGTAGAATTGGCGATCCTCCTCCATCAAAATCTTTCGATGTGAAACTTGTTTGTCCTGCTGATCTTTTCCAAAAAATTATTATTCAGTGCTCCTCCTAGGAATCTTTCTTTAAGCAAAAGATGCAATAAAATTTTTTCTTTTAAGTATCTTCGTATCTACTAAAGGATTAAAACATCATAAATAAAAATGTCAGTAAGACACCTTGGAGTTTGAAATTATAAAATCATTCATTAAAATCAACTTGTAATAGCATTTGCATTGCACACAGAAAATTAAGATAAAGGATAATATAAAAATTACGAATAAAATATATTACCCTAATGAAAAGAATGAATCTGCTGAACTCTATCAAAGCATAAATCTTCGGTTTTATTTCTGTCCGCAACATTCTTAAATTACAGCGTTTCACTATTTGTGGTCGGATTTTTTTCCCCATTAACAAATTTATGCCCAGATTAAAGCCTTGTTCTACTAAATATGTAAAAGGAAATATAATTAAAAACTTTTATATCACAGACAGTAAGATATTTGTTTCAGCAGTAAGAATTGTTGGTAATTATCTTTGAAATAAATAGTTTTTCGAAAAAAAATTGTTTCTTTGTGTATGCAGTTTCATTTGGAATATAAACTTGGCAACCATGGAATTTCCAAGATCCACTTCTGTTGATATCATGGTATAATGTACCACAGGAAATCTACCATGAGGGCATACCTTGACATGTAATGAATCTTGTACATAAGTACCGTTTGCTGCTTTATTAATAAATATGTGATTTTAACGTTGTGAGTGATCGATGTATTTTATGTATGTTTAATTTACAAGCAAAAAAAAATTATATGCAATTATTTGAATCTTTATTAAATTATAATTTTTATTAAAATTTCAAATTTTGCTAGTTGAGTGTGTCCTCAAATAAGCAATCACAAAGTCTCTAAAGAAAACTGAAAAAAAATGTCTTGACTTACCCTACGGCTACCAAATATATTAGTTTCCTGTCTTTCTCCCTACTTAGAATCACTGTATGTGTGCAATATATACATTATTAAAAACATTTTTAACGGTTATTAAATATGAAAAAAATAGAATGAACATCCTAAAAACATCTATTAAAACAGTATATTACAGATAACTCCTGAATTAATACAAGATAACTACTCTTACTAAAATAAATACAGATAAATTATTTTGTTTAAACTATAATTAAGATTATTATGAGAGATTTACATGGTTTATTTTAACAATTGAATTCTTTTTTAATAAACTTGCAAAAAGAACTAAAACATTGCAAAATGGTGAAAGGCAATTCACCCTGAATATGTTTTTTAAAGGTGACCTGTACCATTGAATTTTGTTTTGTTTCTTCCCTCTGTGTATGCATATACTAGAAGCCAAATTTAAGAGCAGAATTAGTAATCAAACACGCAAATACAAATTAAAATATGCATTCAACGCAGATGCTAAAAGATAATCAATTAAATAATTTAGACTTAACACACTTAAAACATATAATAATAATAATTCATAGGACTTAATTTTCAGTAATTAAATACATAAATAATAAAAACCAATTAATGTAGATGTTAAAAGATTTGTGAAATTGGGTTTAGAATGAATTTAAGCTTACTACACAATAAATAATTAATAAAATATTAACAATCAATAAAAATATTTAAAAGCCTTAAAATTCTTAATTTTTAAAATTGGCTTAAACAAATAGCACGAGTATAAATAATAACAAGTGTACAAGTAAAAACAAACACATACATTATTCAAAGACACATTCAAAAATGAGAAATCATAAACTGAATAGTCCATCATAAATACAACAGACGCAAGGTTGATGTAAAATGAGTAACAATCCGAGTTACCTAGCATGCTTTGCTACAAAACAGCTGATTGCGAACATGATCGTATTAATAGCAATTCTGCAAAATCGCCGATTGCGCACATGCTTGGCACGAAATGCTCCCGTCAGTAATTTTGCCTGCTTTTCAGATATTTTTATGAATTTCCTTGACTTTTCCTGACCAATAAAATTCACTTATTTCCTTGCTCTATCACCACCCTGAATCATTAATTGCTTTCATCTGTCTAGCTAGAGAAGACATTATATCTAAGTTCATATGTTAAATAAAACTTTACCATGGAAAAAAAAATCATCTATCAAGAAGGCAAAACAATACATCAGATTTAACATCAAAAAATTTTTTTCTCCTAAATAGCTCAAACCAAAGGCATAAATTAAATGTAGACTTAAGATTCAATTTCGCCTGATTTCACAGTTGTTAATCTGGTTTTATTGTTATTATTAATTTTCCTTTACTATCTTGATTGAAAAGTTCTCATGTTATTAATGCATTGAGCAAACAGACTGAAGAATATGCCTTTGATCGTCTAGATTATTTGATATATACCTATAAAATGTCTTATTATTATGTTATTGTTCAAAATATTAGAAAAAAGACAGAATTCTTGTCCTACAGATAATTGTATTGGGATAACTGATTGTGTAATTTCAAAATATTTATTTCATTTGTTAAGCCATATCCAGATTCATGACACTCAGTCATACATTCATCTGCCACTAGATATTGAGCACATAAAACAAACCTGTTTTTTTCCCTTGTGAATGAAGAACATCTGCTTTCCAAAAGGTTATTCGTCCTTTAAAAGGTATATGGAGTATGGCCTAAAGCAGTCACAGACAGAGTGAAAATTTTACTATCCCAAAAGTATTAAAAAAAAAAAAAACTGCATACATTTTGATTTCCATTCAAGCTGCACAAAACTAGGTTTTGAGTATGTTGGTATGTAGTGCTTAAAGCTTTCAGTGTGTACAAAGCTTTAGAGGAATATAATCTAATGAACAATTATGTTTAATTATAATAATTTTGTGTGTGTAATGTGTATTATAATAATTTTGTATGTGTAACATGTAAAAACATCTAAAAATTCTAAACATTCAAATAACACAAACATGTTAAAATAAAATTATTTTAATCTAGATGGAGAAATATATATATACAAATAAGTAAGTGTTTCACATTTTTTAAGACCATCAGCCAACAAAATATTATTACAAAAGCTATATACAAGAAATAATGATTGATTTACATTTTAGCATAATGTAACTGAAGCTTAGCTTACAAACTTATTTTACAATTGCAGGATAAAATTAAATCTCTGGTTATAAATGCAGCTCAATATCCATATATTTAAAAGTGTTCACCTAATATTCACGAAAAACATCCGTTAACTATAAGACCACATGCATTCAGATCATTGAATAAAATCTCAAATAATGACTTCGAGTTTAAACAAAATGAATTATTCACAATGTCAAAATAATCATTATTTTAGACGTAAATATTAATTTTAAGTATTAGAAAATTACTAAACAGTTAATTTATATAAATATTAAATGCATGAGTAGTAAGCATTTGAATCACAATACAAAATACAAGGTCAGATACAGTTATAAATCAATTATACAGCTTGAAAATGTTTTCATAAAATATTAAGATGAATTTAGAGAAATGAAATGTCTTTTATAATTTAAAAATGTATTTATGTTCAAAAATAGTTTTTCACAAACTGAAAATGACAAATGGAGAGAGAACACAGAATTATATTCTCATATTTACAACAATGAGTCACAATTTTGAAAATAGTGTTTTAGAATAGGAACATGTTGTTCTTTTTAACAGTTACAGCAGTTCAACACATTTACATTTGACATTTTTGCAAACACATCATAAATTAAATAGGTATCAATAAATCTTTCACATCTAAAAATGGTTGCATGGAACGTTTACTTGGAGTAGTAGTTTTAAATCACAGGTGATTATAAAGTTTGATATAGCATGCTGAACAATTCTTTACATATAGATACATCACAATTATGTACAATGAAATTAATCTTTACATAAAATAAAACAGCCAAATGGTGAGGATATTCAATTTTTAACTATACTTTTTTAATGTCATAGAAAACATCATATATTTAAAAACAGCAAAAAGAATTCTCCACATATGCACAAATGTATTTCTTGCCAAACAAGAAACAAAAGATGATCATACTGGTACTGAAGGTAATTCATTACACAAATACTGATGCTACATAATGATACAGTGCTTTTAAAAACGCAGGTGTGCTTTGTGTTTCTGCATATAGCTAAAAGATAAAAAATAAGATAATTTAGTTAAAAATATTATGTGCTGAAAAATCAGCAAGTATCTCATTTTTATTTAAGAGATTATTATTTTATTTATTATATATATATATATATATATGGAAAGTGAATGTTTTAGATTTTCTAAACAATTAACATTAACTTCTTGATAACAATAGCAAATCCTGCTTTTAGATTTCATCTACATCAATTGATAATTTTGTCAGTAAAAACTTTTAATGTTACTCAATATACGACAATTATCTTGGTACTTAATTTAAAAGTTGGAGAAATAAGATTTCCTTGCTGCCAAAACTTCATTTTTTCTGATAAATGGTTTGATAATATATTCTACAAGTTAAAACTACAAAATTAAAAATAGCATTATATAAAGTAAAAAATTTATTAACTATGAAATATTATAAATATTTTAAGAATAAATTATAACCACATAAAAAATTCTCAAAAATTTTAAAATTCCTATAAAATTTTACCATAAATTTTATATTTTACAGAATTGAACGAAATCATATGAAATTTTAAACATAAGTAAAGTGTAAAAAAAAAAGGTATTTTCTGCAAATTTTTAAAAAGTTTTTTTTTTTTTTTACAGGAGTTTGGCATAATAAGGCATACCGTTAAAAGATTTAAATAAAAATACATATTATATGCACAGACACATTATCAGTTAATTTTTACACATTTTAAATTCCACCTATCATTATAACAAAAGCAATCCTTTGAAGTGAAGTTTTATATAAACTAATATCGGATACGAAATTATTTAAACTAATGAGCGAGAAATATTAAAATAATTTAAAAATGGACAATACAGCATCCATTTGTATACCAATAGCTAATACTAGCATATTTAACAAGCTGTACAATAAAATACCATAATTTCCCACCCATAATCTATAAGGTTATACATTTAAAAATCTTAGAATTTTCTGATGTGCAAAACACCCATCAGAAATTTCATAATTTTATTTTCCCAAAAAATAATTTCAATAAATTAATTTTAAAGAATGACTACTAAAGAAAAAAAACAATTTCCTCTAAAGTTAAAAAATGGATTATTGGAAGACCTATAATTTCAGACTTCTTACAATTATGACAGTATTTACTTATTAAAGCAACAAATGATCCAAAATGAATATTTCTATTAAAGATGCAACTTGTATTATATATCATAATGTTTGAGTAGATAAAATTATTGATTTTTTTATTTTTATGTAAATCTTTTTTATATACTAGTACGAAACTTATCTTATTTACTTTTGATTATTTCATTGGGATTTGTCTAGTAAATGCTTCTTGGTTTCATCAAAGTACTCTCAGATTCATACATCTTTACAAGTAACTCTTAAATATGTAATAAGTAATATTGTGAAATTCAAATAGCTATGGTGATATAAGTTCTTAACAACAAATGGAGTATCAGAGAAAATAAATGAATATAGGAGGATCATCTACAGATTATAGACTACTGTTCCTTTTTTTAATAACTGAAAATCATTACAAATTATAATCTTAAATTATGGTAGTATTGTTCAGTGCTATTCATAAACAATTATGTGACAAAACTGTATCATATCATAAATCTAATGCAAACTGTAGGAGAAAAAACTTACTTATCAAGAATTTCCCAAAATTTCAACAAATTAGCTCGATCCAAATGACGTTTATTCCTATTTAATTCGATCACATGTACAGCCCATTTACCAACATTTGCATCCAACTTCATTTCAATCCATTTCAAATGAAATGCTTTTACTGAAATATAAATAATACATTTATATTATCAACAGAACATTTTAAAATGTTTCTAAGAAAAACTATATTTTATAAAAATATTATTTGAAAATATTGTGAAGATGTAATGTAATTTTGAAAATTTAAGTTTTATTTTTTATTTAAAAGATAGTAAATTTTAATTGAAATCTAGAATGAGTTAAGTTAGACAACCGTTGTTTGAATTTGTGTGAAAAATGTTAATTTTTAATTTTAGAACATTAAATCAAGGAAGAAAAAGGTCGCTGAAACTTATTAAATTTATCTGAGGTTTTGTGATGTTCCTGATTTCTTCAATCATTTGATATGGCTATGCAAGAACATGTTTTAGTGAGGCAAGATTATTTTCATTAACAGCAAAGGATTTATCAGAATAAAATGTAAGTTATTCTCTGACTTCCTCTTTTTTATTAATATTGCTTTACCATTTGAATTCGGCATCGTAAACAGCACGTAATATTATTTGACAATCGTAATAGTGGTTTTTTATCATTGTTAAAATAATACATTTTTGTGAATTAACGAAACAAAATTCCACATTAGAATTTGACAATAAAGTGATAAAATTTAGCATAAAAGCAATTTTAGGAATAAAATTTGACGCAATAGATGTTTGGCTACTAATGTGGCGCAATACTGATTTTTGGCAAAGTATCATTTTACAACAACATTGAACTTTGGCAGCCATTTTGTTTGTTTGCTTGACATCCTAGTGATAGATCTTAGCATTATATCGTTTAACCGTGAAAACTAACTGCTATATTCATTATGTGTACTTGGCATCCTGGCGATGCATTTGGCACAAAGGGTACAGAATTCTAGATTTTTACTAAATTTTCTTCAATATGAATTTTTTCTGTTTTTCATTTTTTAATAAAAGAAAACCTTCAGTAATTTATCTTTACGCAACCAAAGTTCAGAAATAGTAACAAACATTAATAAAGCTAAATAGTGCACAATTTACTTATAAACAAACAGGGATTGGTAACGAAACAGCAGTCATAATTCATAAAGCAAGGAGAAAGGAAACTCTGGAAAGATGATGTTTATATGTAAACAGTTTCCAGGCAATCACGTACAATTGTTATACAATCAGCCCACAGCAATATCTTGAGGTTAATCCAATATTGATGCATTACTTTTCATATGAATTCTTACATCATATAAATGCTCTAAAAATTTAAATTTAAAAATATTGACTCACTTTTGGCAAATATTTCAACAGGATTTCCATTCCAGGGCCAACCTTTAAATTGCCATGTTGGTCCTTGCACAAATACAGCAACAACTCTATCCCTATAATAAAAAAATATTATCTTAATTTTTTTTTTCCACATCATATAAAGGTTATATATCACGGAGAGAGAAAATCAGAGTGTAATCAAAAGTTTATTTTAAGCCAATACGTAGTAAAATTGTTTTCACTCAGAATCTTCTTTACTGCAGTTTTTTTGTTTTTTTTAAACGCTGCTATTAATGTTACTAAAAACAAATTTTTGGCTTAACATTCTTCTTAAAATCTAAATCATGGAAAATTTTTAATCTGTTTGGAAGTATAATATTTTACAATATCTAACACTTCATGAAAAACAATTCTACAATCACTTACCATTCCTCCTCTGTTAGTTTTTGGGCATTGTCAATAACTCGATATGGGACAGAACTTCCACCCTCTTTTCTTCTCTGTATTAAAACTTCATTTTCTCTTTTACATCCTTGAGTTTTTTTGTCATTTGTGTCCACATATCTGTTGATGAACATTTATACATTAGATATGAATTATAAATACAGTTTAATCTTCTAAAAGAATTAAATTTGTTTAAGATTTATATATAATATAAACATTTTTATTTTTGAAATTCTAATAATAATTATTACTATTTGGTAAACATCTTATAAACAGTATCCAACAATACAATAAAAATTTTATTTAGCAATGATATTTTTTTTTAATATTTAATTTTTATTCAGCTAAAATAAAAATGCATTTTTAGTATATTACAAAAAAAAAATAATGTTATATATATATATATATATATATATATTAATTTTTGAAAGTAAGTCCGCAAATAGAAGCAAATGTCTCAATATTATTTATTAAATACACAAGATTACCACATTATGTATTTTTTTTTCATTCCCTTTTTGCAATTTATGAAATAAAACATTAAATGAATAATTTTATACTGTTTTTTGATTGAAAATTGAAGATAAAAAAAAATGAGAAATATCAGTTTTCAATTATTATCAAAGTTCAGAAAAGTTTCAATTATTACAGAAAAATCTAATGAGATTTGAGCTAAGCCTTGATAGCAGCCGAATTCCAGCTTACATTCTCAGTGCCTCAAGTTGTCAAACTATTAGCACTTGGATTTCTTTTTTTTTCTTATATATATATTTCACGTTTCATTTAATTTTTTATTTTTAGTCTTCCTTGTAAGGCAAGACACCTATATATTTACTCTTTTTCTTATTTTCCAATGTAATCCCATAAGATTTAACTTTTTGAATGGGTCTTTCTTTTAGAACTAGAGATGGCAAACATTGCTCTAAATTCCAACTTAATGGAGTATATCTTTGGATCAAAGCTGTTATTCTAACAAATATATAAATAGTATTCTATCACGAGGCACGATCTTACGCTTTCACATTTGAAGTTCATACTGGAAACAAATCCATCAAAAAATTCTAAAACATAGCATTTCTTCAGAAGTCATTACTTTAAAATATATTAAATACGTGCACATCACCCAACAAGGCACCCTAATACTATCCACTGATCATTTTGATATTGCCAGAGATCTGGCAAAAGTGAAAGCAATAACACGAACATTTCAATTACAACATCCCTTTACTCGGAAAAATCTCCATCCAGTTTCTACTTCACAATATTTCAACTGATATATATCATTAGAAGAACTTACAAAAGAATTGTAAGGTAACAAATTTCAATCACAGAACTCCGGGGATTTGTAAAAAAACACACAAAGTCTAATCTTTTCATGCCGGTTTTAGTCACTATTTTAAAAACAATCTTACAAGAACATATCAGATTATGGCCTATGACACAAAAAAATTCTTCTATTTTATGAATAAGCCCAGTCAGTGTCTCAAATGTTTCTCATATACACACCCATCTACAAACTGTAAAAAATTCATCTGCCTGCAAGTTCTGCAGCACCCAATATTCTGCAAAACTGTGCTTGGATCAACGTCGTAAATGGACCAATCGCAGTGAAGCACCCATGACAATGGATAATAACTGTACTAAGTAAAGCTGAAGAAAAAAATTTGCAATTTAAAACCCCCAATTATCTTTCTTTTATCTTTTATTGAAACTTGGAGACTATATTGTACTCCAAAGGAAAACTCATTCTCATCTAAATTAAAAAATTGGTACAACTATTACGAAGTTGTGCTGGCATTATTATTACATTAGTTACATTACAAAGGATGACATTGTACCAACATACTAAATTATTCCAACATCAAACCTAGCAATTAATTTTTCAAGACTATATTAAAAAGCTCACAGAAAATATAACCGCATCTTCCACTTCCCTAAATCAAACAACAAAGGAGCTCTCTTCTCCTACAGGTATATTCACAATAACTCCATTTAATGATAAGAAATAATAAAAGCCAAAAAAAAATTGGCTTTGGAATCTTACAAGATTTCAACAGTACAGTGGCAAACTTCACAGATCATGGCACTCAGTCTCCAGCTTTTTCTCTACATTTCATTTGACATAACAATCAATTCAAAGCACTAAATAGTGAATTAGGCTCTCTCTCCCTCTATTTATTTTAAATTTCCTTCCATTTTTTTGTCAACTTTTATTCTCGTCTTTAAAATTTTACAATGGAACACAGGTAGTATATAAGTGAAACAATTTTTTTATACTCCAGTTCAAGTTTTAGCAATACAAGAAACATTCCTTAATTCTGAAAATCAGTTTCATTTACTCGGCAAACTAATTTATAGAACCGATAGCTCTGTAAAAACATGAAGAGGAGAGCATTTAATAGCTGTTGATTCGAACATTTCCTTGTCACACTTTCAATCTTCTTAATCTCCTCTCCTCCTCCTCAGAAAACAAAATATAGACCATCACAGTTCATCTACTACACAGAACATTTACCATAATCAATGTTTATTCTCCTAAAAGCTAATTCGCCAATGATTCATTCAATGATAGATGCAATTTAACATCAAATTCTTTCTATTTGTATTATTCTTGGGGATTTCCATCATCCCAATCTAAGTTCAACCTCTTTAAATAACATTTCTGACACTTTGATGAATAGAATCCTCAATAATAATTTTAATATTCTAAACACTACAACTTCGTCTTTTCTCAATCTCTCTATTGCCAGTTCTCTATTTGTCTTTCTTCATTTAATAGACCCTTTTGACAGTGATCATTTACCAATAAAACTCAGAAATCCTCCCAATTTTAAAGCCTAACAAAGGTAGTTTTTTCTACTTCCTCATATTGTCCAACTGCTTTAACTTCCATTTTAAGCAAGATCCTTGAATGCATTGTACTCAAGAGAGTCACTCATTTTTTAATTCCTGATAAAATCCATCCTTATCATTCTGGCTTTATTCCTTTTAAGGACAGCATATATTCTCAGCTCAAAATTATATTATCCTCACAGAAGTTCTAATTTTACAAAATTGCAATTTTCAATCCAATCCTATCCTCAGACTACTTGGATGTTAAATCCAAACCATCTTAAATAGCATTTTAACAAATGAGTTCCACTGGGACATGTTGGCATCACAGAAAATGAACTAGCTGACTATCTAGCAAAATCGACAGCAGACAATATCATTTTTCATTGGTATCTCCCAAGGATCATATTATTCACAAAAAACAGAAGACAATATAAGATGCAAAAGATCAATGTGCAACTGGAAAATTTGCTCATTTCACTATAAGACAAAAACAACTATTTTTAAAAAAAAATTTCGTAAAAAATATTTAAAACAAGAAAATGAAATTTGATATCAGATACTTACTTGAATTCTTGTAACAAATCCTTTGCATTATACATTGTGATAAGTGATGTAGTTGCAGCAGGAATAATGATAATGGGTGTTTTTGATACTGTAAAAGAAAAGTGCAAAACAAATACACTACTTTAAAAATATATTAACTGCAAAATTATAATTAATAATTTCATATAAGATAAAATTAAATATTCCTTGAAACATAAAATATTTTTACCTCTTTTTGTTGGTGCTCTCACTGGATTAGCAGTAGGAATTGGTCGTTCAGGCTGTGGCAGAGGAGTAACTGGACGTTTAGGCTGACTACCTTCAGTTACAGATTTGAGTGTCATACCATGATAAGTGCCCATTGTATCGATCTTAAAACCCTCAGTTTCTGTTATAAAAAATACATACATTTTAATAATATTACAGAAAATTAACAATAACAGAGACATTTTTATTACAGATTTTTTAGATTTAACCATATTTATCTTATTTTAACATGAGAAAATGAAATATATTTCTAAAATAAAATTTACAAACAAAAGATTGATTTAAAACTGAAAATTGTGAAAGTAAAAAGTAATTTAAAAAGCTCAATTCGGTCCTTTTTTTAATCACATAACAATTTAATAGCAATTGGTTCAGTTTTTCAATAAAATTTTAATAAAAAAAATTTCGTACTAAATTTAAAATATTCCTGACTGATGTGTGCTACAAATTTAATGACTAATTAATCTAAAATCTATTATCTTAATCATATTTTCAAATAAATTATCCTTCTCCCTACCTTGTTTATTGCACACAATACAGAATATCCAAATAAATAGACACAAAATTTATCTTTTAAATGAAAATGGAATAAAAATTAAAGAACATAAAAAAGGAAAATTGCAAAATATTGGGTGATGATAGATTACCAACAGATAAATTTTTACATTATATCCATAAGAAACTTATAACACTACCTTCTTTGCTTCTAAATCTTTCTTGATCATATCTGTTGTACACAACAGGTTGTGTTGCTGGACGAACAGGAGTGGCCTAAAATGAAATTGGTTCATATAAAGAATTTTTAGAGTAATAATTGTTTTTATACAGTTATTAGCAAAACAATTACATACTCTGGGTGTTATTACAGCAGGTTCTACAGGTTTTATTTTATTTCCTCCTTCTTCTCTTGCTTTAATACTTTGAAGAACCGGAAAAAGACTTTTGGCAAAATTCTGCAACAAAAATATTTTTTTTAAATACTTTTGGAGATACTGAAATAAACAGCTTTTGTAAAAAGAAAAAAAAAAGAAAAGAAAAAAATCAGAATAACAAACTCAAAAATTTGTAGTTTATAAAAAAGAAATTTTATTTAATAATCAGCATATGTGCTCGTTTTGAAAATTAAAAAAAAAAAAGTTATTCTGCGAAAGAAAGAAAAAATTGGTTGATAAATTATTTCAAACCAATTACAAAAAATTTTATTTTCTTGATCCCAGTACACAAAATCATAATTTATCAGACATTTTAGTAATAAATTTATTGATTCAAATAAATTACAAATATTTAAAATCAATACTTTAGTATTACTAATAGAATCAATATTTTTTGGCATTTTTATACTTTACAAATTTTAAATGTTTTATAATTTCGATTAATAAGCCTACTATTTTTACCAAAGCAATGCCTTCAATATAAGCAATAAACGAAAAACAATATACAAAACTTTTATAGAATGTTATTGTTTTTATCTTCATATCAATAAGATATATGATAGCAATAGTTGAGCAATGCTGAATTTGTTCAAAAAAAAAAGTATATAAAAATGTTTAATTGAAATATTAGTTATAGTTGAGAACAACCGAAATTGAAATACGGCAGCAATACCTTAAAGATGAGTAAAAGAGCATATGAGCAAAAGTATGATGCTCTGATTCACCACGAATGAATTTATATGTTGTTTTGCCATTTCAAAAGATACTACAGGTCGTAATTTTTGCCAAACTTATAATTTAAAACTCAGTAAAAAGAGGGTGCTTTTCCACAGAAACGACTGTCTAGGAGTGATTGTGGGCAACAATAAAATTTTCGGAATTTGGTAGTATCAGCTTCTCAGAAATTTCAGTGCATAATCACTTCCTCGTTGAAATACAAACAATCCTGGAACAGTTTTTTCTCCCCTATTCCAAAAAAAGTTTCAATATAATGTTTTATTCCAACTGCTACAATTACAAATGATTCTTCGGAAATATGGGGAAAAAATTTTTATAATGTTAATATTTAAAAGATAAATACGCTTTTTCTCATAGTAAAAAAAAAGTTAAATGGCAGATAATTACTTTTTTTGAATAAAAATGCATTGTACTGTCTTATAAAGTATAGAATGAAGGTGGGAAGTTTGTTGTCAGAGTTGAATGTAATTTAGTTAAGAAAATGGTATTAATATAGTTATTTTTATATGATAGTGTTATTAATGGTTATAAAACTAAATATATTATTTTAAAAATCATCATAATTATACTTTAAGATATAATTTTTGAAAATTATACTAAGATCCAAGGCATTACAGATTTATATATGCAGGCCAACCAAAAAATATTTTTTTAAAACTTTGTTCATAATTTAAAAATATTTTTTTAAGGGAAGCTCATTCCGATTATTCAGTAGAGTTCTGCTATTACACACTATTTTTGTGAAAACCCAAATAACTTTTGGCATTTATAATACAAAAATCTAATACAATAGAATTGTGCACCCTTCTGTACCATTTACACAGAGAACAAGGTAATTTTATGCAATCACTTTCCTGCCCTATTAAGTTAACTAAGACCTTCAAATCATTCATAGAATATTTAATCTTTTATAACACAATATGCAAATTTTAGCAGCTTTTATTATAAATAGAAAGTGTAGCATACAAAGCATTATGTTATCATTGTGTAAGTGCTTTGAGACTAATCTTCAGGCAGCAAAAACTCTATAATAAATTTTAATGCATTTGATCACGAATTCTTCTATTACCCCAGGAATGTTACAAAAGAGTACTAGGCTACTTTTTTCTCAAAATAAGGTGTGATTCTTACTCTCCATCTATGGCAAGATGTTCTTGAAGTCAACAGGTTATTATATGTCAACCTAGAATCAAGAATTTCAATGTTCTCTTTGGATCTCACAAGATCATCCAGTTCATGATGCAGTTTAGCTCCGTTGCTTTCAAATTCAAAATTACGATATATCAATAATCTCTTCACACTTAGATTCACTGTTATTTATCAAAAGAGCTTCTATGACACAGACTGGCATGGGACAAAGGGAAACTGAACACAAAGCTGGTCAGAAATTCAGGTATGCAGTAGCTATTTTAGAATTATACTCACCAACATTGAACTGCAAAAATAGCAATCAGTAGTATGATTCGTTGTTCTCTCGATAACATAGGAACACCAAATCTGCAGGATTTTTTTCCCTTTCTAATCTTTAAAGCAAACATAGCATACTTTGTGCAATGCACAAGATCCTTGTTGTTTTCAAGCTTTATTCCAAAATAGGCAAAGTACAACTTTCTCACAAATTCTATGTTTCTTCGTAACAAACATACTACAAATATAGCAAAAGTAATCAAGACATTTAGCAAAAACATGATTCACCATTTTACAGACATTTAGCAAAAACATGATTCACCATTTTGAAGAACACAAAGCAAAAACAAAATGAAAAAATAAGAGAGGAAGCAAATGATTCGTAAACCAACATAGTAACTCACTGTAGTGCCATCTGGAAAATATCTGTATGTGGATTATTTGTAGCTGCTCAAGTGCAAAAAATCATTGATAAAAATATTAAATAGTAGTAAGAATCTTTGATTTAAACAATTTGTATCTGTACATATGTGTATGAATGCATGTATACTTGTAAACTACATATAAAGATTTCATTTTAACACTTGCTAAAATGCACTAATATCTAATTTTTAATTATAATTTTTTTAAAAGAATTATTTCTGTTCCATAGAATCTCCAGATACAATATCCATGTTATATATATGTGCAAAAAAGATATATATATATTATAAATATTTATTTCCTATATATATTTTCAGTAATGAAAATCTAGTATCCTTTTAAGATGTCATTGAATATTTTTTAAATATATAAGCAAACTTTAATCTTTTTTATGGTAAGTTAAAAATCAAAAATATTTTTTATGCAATTGTCATTCATTTTTTATTGACCAATTTGAAGTCTAAATTAGGAAATTCTTGAATTTGAGAATTCTGTTTTAAAGAAGAATTCAAACTGATTAATAATTTAGGCAATAGTTTTATCTGGCAAATATTTATGAATATACATTGCAATATTTGGGAAAAAGTTTTTTTCACTAATATACAAGATTCATCTATATTAATAATATGGAGTTTAGGTATATATATATATATTTACTTTTCCAGTGCTTTGAAGAATTGTTGTCCTTGTTCTCCATTGCCTTTCTCTGCTAATAATATCTTTTGTTACATCCACATCGTAATCTAAAATTCTTTGTATATCTTGAAAAGTTTGAGGTACTTCATCATCAATATTGATTGTAGACCTCTTTTTCGCAAGACGTTTAGCTTTTATGGCAGCTATCATTTCAACTGACATAGCATCTGATAAAGATCTACAATATGAGAAGCACAAATTAAATTGTAAACAATGCATAAAATTTTAAAATAAATGCAATTTTTACAAGTGATTTCTCGTAAGTGTTAAAAAGCATTTTCAAAGAAAAAAAACTTCTAATTAGTTTCAAAGAATCTAAGTAAAAAGCACTTAAAACAAAGTATATACAGTAAAACCTCTGTAAGTCGAACTTCAAGCGAGACGCCAAATAATTCGAGTTATACAGTTTTCGACTTATGGAGGATTTTTTAAGGAAATATTCAACTTGTAGAGACTAAGGAAATATTTGTCTTTTTTTCTAACTTATTTTGAGTTAGAGAGTTAAAATAAATAAAAATTCAAGTTACAGAGGTAATAAATACGTTTATTTGAAACTTAAAAGTTATATTATGTACTACAATAAAAAATCAAAATAATTCTGCAACAACCTTAAAATTAAAAATATTATGTATTAAAAAAGTCAATTTTATTTTTTTTAATTTTATTTTATTTATTTATTTTTTTTATTTTATTTATTTATTTATTTTATTTTTTTTTGCTTTAGACAATTCGATCGTTCTCTATCTATAGCATTATCTAAGGAAGGGGTCTCCAAACTACGGCCCGCCAGTGTCATCAATCCGGCCCGCGACAGCAAATAGTTTATTGTTGCTGTAATAAGTTGGATAAAAAAATACAGAATGATAATAACTCGGTTTTATTTACTTGCTAGGTAAAGCTTAATGACAAGCATAATATGCAGAAAGTTTAACTTAAACGTAACAATTTACTGGAAATTATAGATAATGGCAGAAAAATTTAAATGGTTTTGGCCCTTGGTACTTACTGGAGTAAACAATATAGCCCTAAGGCTGGAAAGTTTGCAGACCCCTGATCTAAGCTATAAAGAGCCGAAAATTCTTTTTCTTCCGAGTTGCTAATTTGCTCTATGAAACTCCGTAAAATATTTAATGCTGTTCTTGCCTCTTTGATGGAAACCCATGGAGTGCATGTTATATTATTGGAGTCTTGTATGTTATCTAACATCCAAAGCATGGAAGCCATCCATGCTTTTGTCATAGAAGCCAGTCTGGCTAAGTTTCAAATG
>BPLQ01012679.1:395703-409773 GCA_021605075.1 Caerostris darwini | reverse complement strand
ACAAGGCAATTCTGAGATTTTAAGGGATAACAATATAATATCATGTATATAATAAAGTAAAGTTTTCAATTGAGAAGTTCAAGAAAGAGCTAGAGCTTTCTAAGCAATTGGAAAATCTATAATTAGTTTTTATTATCAAAGTATTAATAGATTCTTTTTTGTAATTGTTTAATAGAATTCTCAATAGATCAATTCCTTAGATCATACAGAGATAAACTTCTAAGGAGACTTGAAATTTTCGTTAATAACTTTTCAACAAATATTCCTGCTGCCTTAGAAAATTTTCTACTTGGCTGAAATTTCTACCCCCTTCCCCCCACATATACAGGAATTTTAAAAAGTCCCTTAAGATTTTGCATACAGAGCTCCTGTTCTCTTCTCAGACTATTGCAGATATATTCTCCTTAGAAAAAGAATCAATTCTCCTTAGAAAAAGAATCATCGCTGAGAGAAATGTTGAAAGAATCTTTCAATCCCTCGAAAGAAAAAATCAGAATTATATCTATTAGAAATTTACGCGACAATGGCCATGCCGTAAACTTCGTAGAAGAAAAGAGATGCTGAATTCTGCATTCAATGGGTAATTCAGATTTACTCTGCGGCAAGATTAGGCATCCTAAACCTCGTCAAAGATTCCCCAAGTTACTTATTTATAACATTCCAATACAACCAGGGCCGGATTTTCCTATAGGTTAACTAGGCTTCAGCCTAGGGCCTCTAGATCAAGAGCGGCCTACATTCAATTTGTTAGCAAAATTAGAATTACACTATTCTAAAAACAGTAAACACTAAAACACTGAATCGAAAATAAGGAGAGATTCTACACATATGGCTAATAAACAAACATAAAAATGCATTGGTTAAGATCAACGCGTTCGGTTCATTGGGTCTGTTCGTTTGTATATAATAGATTGCACCAAAGTATAGTTCATACGTTCGCTGATTGCTATGGCAAATATTGACGAGCCATAAAGTACTAAGCTCTTTCTTTATTTATTATACGTGCCAAGTTTTTAATAAAGATTAGTACCAATCACAACATGCTTCATTTAACAGATATAGATCACAGTAATGATGTATTTTATTATCTCTCATGTAATTTACAAACTTAATAATGGGAGGTGAAAGGGCCTCATAAGTGGAATAGCCTAGGGCCTCTTTTCATCTAAATCCGGCCCTGAATACAACTTACGAATTTTGAACTTCTAGAAGCCTTAGAATATGCAACAGATTACAACAAATTCTCATTCAATTTTTCTTTCAAAATCAAAGTAAAAAACAAACTAGTAATCA
The DNA here is from genome assembly GCA_021605075.1 of Caerostris darwini. NCBI lineage: Eukaryota > Metazoa > Arthropoda > Arachnida > Araneae > Araneidae > Caerostris > Caerostris darwini. The sequence goes on along the minus strand of BPLQ01012679.1, from coordinate 408,480 downwards.
TTGTTTCGTAGAAGCTCCTCCAGCGGCTTTCAAAACTCTAATAAATGAAGGCATAAATACAATATCAGAGAATTTTACAATTTACGAAGACGTAATTTCGGGCATGCACAATATCAGTGCCCAAACAAAAATCCATATTGCGGTTTTTGCCCTTCAAAACATTTCTCACATAATTGCAAATCAAATTAGCTTTGCTGTATAAATCGCCTGATGCTAATGTTAAAAATGCATCCAGGTAATCAGCTGGAGATGCAAATTGTTCGTAAAAAAATTGTTTCGTAAAAGAAATCGAAGCATACAAAAGGTCAATAATCTATTAACAGACTTATAATTTTTCATTTTTTTTTTTTTTTTAAAGACCAACATTCCATTTAAAAAAATGAATAAAGCTCCAAATTTCGAAATTTTAATGTTTTCATATCTTTAGCCTTGTAATACCTCAGAAACTTTTACAAATTTTCCTCGATGAACACTTCAAGATTTTAATTCCATTAACTTGAACAAAGTATAAATTAACCCGAGAAAAGTTAAAGTAGCTGCAATTTTATTAAATCAACCTGTTCAAAAATTTAATACGGATTTAATTCTTGTCCAACAAACTCATGTTAAAAATAACTGAAATTGAAAGACTACCAAAAGTTGGAACTCTCCCAAAGATTCAACTGCTGATTGTTCTGGGGGCTACTCTTTTTACTGTCACTACTCTGTGACAAAAAATTTCTGATTATAATCAACCTCTTGCTATAATTTCAGGATACTGTTTACCTTACGATAATCTCCAAACGGCATTAAATGAAATTAGCAATTTCATTTCTTCGGTCAAACATGAGAAAATATTCATTTGAGCATATCTAAATAAAAACTAGAAAATCTATCCTAAAACTAGTTGGGATTACAATTCAGAAGTCGAAAGAGGTGTGTTAGTAGAGGAGTTCTCAGCAGCAAATAACTTCCATTTATTAAGCAACAGAAAATCAGATCCAGCTTTTATGCGTCGCAATAGAAAGGGATGGCCAGATTTTACTGTCGTCTTTGCAGCTGAGTTGGTTTCCAGATGTGATTGGGAAGTTCTAGAGGAAGAAACTCTCAGTGATCACAAATACCTAAAAACAATTATTTATTCTGAAAGAAAAATTATTACATTTAAACGATTTAAAACTTCATTCGGAGAACATAATTCTTTAAAGCCTCCTCTCCTTTCATTCTCAAACTAATTTACATATTGAATAAGGTTAATAGTGGATGTCAAGTAAATGAAGCTACTCACATTTTTCAAAAATACAATTAGATCATCTCTAAGGCATATATTATTAAAATTGTAGGGAAAAAAAACCTCTCACTTAGTGGAATCCACAATTTGAAACAAGAAAAGGCAATTAAATGCTCTTAGAAGAAGAACTAAAAAATCGGAAAGGGATGAAACTTTATTTCGATTTATCCCAAAACAAGAGCAATCTATACAAAAGAAATTCTCCACGCAAAACGTCAAGCATGAATTTCATTTCATTTTTTTTTCTCGGATCTCCCATCTCCAGCATCGCTGCTTCCATAAGCTGTCCTATGTATATCTATACCACATTCTTCTATCTTTTCAAATATTTATCTAATATTGTGTATTTGGTCAATAGTAGATCTACCCTTGATTACATTACTATCATTATGAAATTCCCTTTGAGATTTTTTTTTTATTTCGAAGCTTGAAATTACAAAAAGAAAAAAAATTACTTACAATCAATATCAACTACAATAATCAAATTCCATAGTGAATCTAAAATTTTTAAACTCAACGAGAAATCTTTTTTAGCCGAGTATAATAGTTTTTCAAAATATGTTCATAAAATAATTTTAACTCATTCTAAACTTCTTCTTCTGTGAATTTGCTACCGCGTCGAGTTTTCGAATTTTATTCTATCGTATAATTAGAACCTTTTCAAATTTATTTTTTAAATATTTCGTCATTGTAGAATACGAAATTCCTGGTTTAATATTTTTATTTCTTCTATGAAGAAATATTTTAATCATTATTTTTTTTAAATCCGAAAGCATAAAAGAATAAAATTATAATTATGCAATTACTTTATCATTAAGTAAATAATGATGGCAACAAAAGTATCGCAAACGAAAAGAAAATGCATTTGAATCAATTATTGTTTTTTAATTCGTATCAACATTCATAGAAGTTTCACCAGAAAAATTATTGAAAAATAAAGAATTTACATAAAAATATACGGTAAAGTTATTTTTAAATATATACGTATAGATTGATAGATTTTTGTTTTATCTCTTTCTCTTTAAAACGAAAAAAAATTTTATTAAAAATTATAAGCCTGTTTATAAAATATTCCACCGTAAAATTTATTTTAAAAATTTGCAATGTGCTATTAAATATTTCTTTAAATATAGAAATTCTTTTAATATTTTCTTTGTATTTTCAATTAAAATTTGGTTTATAGAGAATATTCACTGAGACTTACTATTTTCGAAAATTTTAGTATCTGAAAATTTTAAAATCTTTTCATATACTTTCGAAGATTTTAGAATTTTTTTATTGCATGTTTAAAAATGCAGCAGAATGTTTTAAAATTATACTATTTAAAGTATTAATATTAAAAAAATGTATCAAAACACATTCAAAATATTTTATATTTCTAAAAAAATAAAATATTTAGTGATTGTATATTTATTGTGAATCCAAAATTTTCAAAACGAAAATTTTATTTTTATAAGGAGTTGATTAAATTTTTTAGATAAAATTAAAGTATGAGAATAATATATATATAACTATTTTTTATTATTTTCCACAGTAATAAATAGTTTTTAAAATGTAGTATATATTTAAAACATTAAAAAGATGGAAACGTTTTTGTTGCTGTACTAAGCGTTTTATTTTTGATGAATTTTTAAAATTCCAAAATATCTAAACGTCTAGAACATGAAATACATGGCTTGTCTACTTGGAAGAGTAGATCTAATTAATTTTACTTAGCATATTAATTAGAATGTTAAAAATACATGTAGTACTTTTAAAATTTGAAGCACTAAAAATACATAGAATATGTGATTATAACAATAAAATAAGCATTTTTTCTCCCTAAAATCAAGAAAAAATTCCGATTGTGCTCTTTTTAATTAAATAAAAATTTGAATTTTTAATAAAAAAAAGAATTGACTTTTCAAAACTATCAGTTCAAAAATCGCCTGATATTCACGCAATATACACAAAAAATATTTAGATGCTAAATAAAATTTTATATGGTGGTATTTTAAACCTATATCGAAAAGAAAACTGTTTTTTCCCTGAATTCATTGTATTTGTATAAAATGCGCACACAAAAATCATGAAACAGTTCTAATTAATTATTTAATGTAAGTAAATAAAAATTAAAATTTTCACTAGTTAATTAGCGACAAAACATCTATTATGAATCTGTGAGTGTTCTTTCACATTAATATATTTATTTATTGTTTTATTATCATTCATTTTCTTTATTATTCTTCATATTTTAATTTAATATATTTATTTATTTATTCAATATAGTTATATTCATTTAATTTTTTACATTTGAGATTTAATTATATGTATTTTACTCTTTGAATATTTTTTTTTAACTCTAAATATTCTATTTTTAAAAAAATATTTTTTTTATTATAGTATTTTCCTACTTTATGTATGAAAGTGTTTGTACATTTTAAAAGTTTGTAGAAAAAGCGTAGTAGCCTGGAATTGAATTCGAATATTCGAAAGTCCAATATTTATTATCACCATGTTATTCTAAAAAAAAACTGAACAATTTTAATAAAAATATTGATTCCTTTTCCTTTTAAAAAATAAAAATGCAAGACGAAGAGAAAAATATACCCCCAAAAATGATCGTACACCGAAACAGTTTCGAATAAATTCCTAAAATACAATTATCGTCTGTCGATGTTTTTAAATTTTATTTTGGTCACATTTAAAAGTCGTTTGACTTTAATCTTTGCCTGCCTACTTCGTTGTTTTCTGTTAAAAATGATTCGTAATTATAAGGAAACAACAACAACAATAAAAAAAAAATTTAAAAAAATTCGAAAATTAATTATTTAACATTTGAAAATTGATTACTTTTCAGCAAAATAACGGTAAATCAATTCGAAATATAGCTAAATTGCTACATTTATTTCACTCTAGAGTGAAGTATGTGATAAAACGCCTTTAAAGAAGGAAACCAGATCGGAAACAAGAAAGAAAAGGTCTTCCAGAAAAGTTAACTCAACTTTGATCAGATCTTGATTTGTGAAAAATACAATTTTGAGTGTCTTAAAGTTTATACAGAATTTATTGAAAAATTTTCTGTTTCGATTTTATCTGAAAGTGTTCGACGAATGCACAGATCAGTAGGATTAAATTGGCATCCTACCAGAAGAATTTTTGTACGTGCAAAAAATAGAAAGCCAAGGTTTTCCTTCGCGAAATCAATGATAAATAACCCTAAGCGTATTGGAATCTTTTATTTGCAGACGAAAGCAAATTTGTCATGTTTGGTTTCGTGGACGAATATGGAGGGAATTTACAGGAAAGAATGTCCTTGCGTGGGGATGCATATCAGGATATCAGGACTAGGTAATTTGTAATATATTGATGGCCTAATGATTCATGCTATTTAAATATTTAAAAATATATATATATTTTTTTTTTAATTATTAGTCCAAAATTTGGGTATTGGGTAACTTTATTTTTGTCAAGCTAACGATCCTAAGCATAGAACTCTCAAAGTTCGCCTGTGGTGTTTCTATCATTGTCCAGAAGTTTTGAAAACACTACTGTAGTCACTGGATTTAAAACCTATTCAAAATTTGGAAAGAACTAGATGTGACATTAAAACGACAATCGAACTAAAAAATAGTAACAATCGAAGAACCTTGTTGCAGAAAAAAAAAAAAAAAAAAAAAAGTGAACTCAATGTTCAGACGTTTAAAAGCTGTTGTTAATGCTGCAGGATATTCTACCAAGTAATAATTGATCAAAATATTACAATATTTACTAATATGTAAATAATTTTTAAGTATATGAAGATTAAAGTAGATTGTCAGATAAAATTTTTGTTAGTTTTTCATTATTGTTTAAATCGTTTTAATATGTTCCTAAAATATTTAATAATGAATATTTGTTAAGAAAAAGTCATAAATATTATAAAAAATTCTCATTCTCAAATATTAATTCTGATTAATGAATACAACAGTATTTCATTAAATTCATAAATTTACGATCACTTTTGGGGACCACTGTTTGTTTTCTTGTCATTTCTATTTTTTTTTTTTTTTCTTTTTCTTAAAATTAATCTCAAAATAATCACATAAAAAAAAATAACTTCGTTACAATGTATAGCATGGTTTACATGGTGTAATATTTTTCTCATTTCGAAAAAAAATCTGAAAGGATATTTTTATACACAAATTGTAGGTCACAAACAAGTCTTCGCATAAAATTTTCACTCGTATTAAATTTGACTGCTTCACATTATTTTTTATTACAATTAAGAAATAGTTTTTTAACCATAGATTGGCAGATTAAATGAATTATGTTTTTATTTATGTAATGTTTTTATTTAGTATTTCTTTATAGAATGTCCCCGTTAATAGATTAAGCAAGAAAAAAAAATTAAACATAAATTATTAATTTTCACTTAGAAAAGATTTGTACTATTAAAAAAAAAAATTCTTTAGACAGTTAGTTTAAATCAGATGTGGTTAGAGTCGGAAGTCGAGCATTTTTGAAGGAATCAGGATTCGGTTTAAAAATTTGACTCCCGACCCTTCTATAAAAATAATTTTATTTTTCCAAAATTCTAGGAATCAATGTTAAAATTAAATGTTAAGTAGGCAATTCAGTTATCCTTCAATAATACAATCAATAGCAAAGACTGCTGATTGTAGAAAGATATATGACTACTTCAGTTACTACTTTACTTGAAAAAGTTTGAAAGACTTTCCTCAGCACTGAGGCTTATTAAAAGTTATCTTGGATCAACAATAAAAGATATAGAAACTAATCTATTATTAAAAATAATAATAATAATAATAATTTTTTACAAATATATCTTTTCTGTGATTAAAAAAAAGCAATTTTCTTTAGCTTGTCTTAAGTTATTCTATAATACTTTGGTACTTGTAAATTTAATACTGTTATTTTTACAGGACATATATTTGTTTGTAAACAGATTTAAACTACAAGGATATCTACTAAATTAGTGAAAATACTACTCCTTTAAAGTTATAAAAAATACTTTGTTACCCAAAAAACTATTTTTATAGATATATGAGTTCAATAAAATCCATTAAATTTATTTCACAATTTTTCTAAATAGATTAGTAAATCATAAAATATAAAATTATAGAGTCAGAAGTTAAAGGTTGAGACAGTATAAAAAATTTGTCTCAAAAATCGATTGTCGGAAATTTTGTAGTCGATTCCCCATTCCTGATTTAAATGATTCAATTATATTTTTTATAAAATGTCATCAAAATTCATGTTAGAATTAGCTGTAAATCAAGATGAAGGAGGATATTAAAGCTAGCTTATGGAATGAAGCAATTCATAGACAGCTTGTGAACAATTTTACTTCTTTGCCACCATTCCTTATATACCCCTCTCTTACACTCTCATCATTGTGACGTACTATCCGCGCCATCTGGTGGTTTCCTGTAATTTGCATATTCTTCTTCAATTTCTGTGTGATTCTGAATTATCCTTAATTTATGGACATGAGTGTATATTCATGCTATAAACAACTGATGCGTTTCATTTTTTTTTTTTTTTTTTTACTTAAAATATAAGGTTTGGGGAAGCTCGACTAGTGACATAATGATAAAATGCATGGCTAGCGTGCTGAAGGAATCAAAGTCGAATCCGCTGAGAATGATCGTTGTAGTCACTGCTTTCAAAAATGAGGAAATTCGTCTCTCCAGCTGCACTGCAATTTAAATTTGAAAAACAAGCTCAATTGTTTTACCCTGTTAGCGATCAATTAGCCGTTATCTGGCAGGAAGTAAATTTTACTGATTGAGGAATGCCAAGAATACCAGATAACTACTGTGCTATACATTTTTTATTTAATATTTCAAATAATTAACAAAATATTCATTAACATATTATATTAGAATCTATCGTTTCCGCTACGTAATAAAATTTGATAAGCTAACTTTACTGCTTGGCCTGTAAGAAAATTTTGTAATGAATGTTATAGATTATAATTTTATTTTTTGATAATGAAAATGAAGCAAGCGTAAAGTGATATTTATTAACTACTATCGGCAAATTAATATGTGAGCGATAATTTTAAATTGATATTGATAAATTTAAATGTTTTAGTTGCGTATTAAAAAATATATATATTTACATTTTTCTTTTCAGACTATATTGCAGAGATGTATAAGAAAAAAATTACTAGATCGAAACAAAATTCCTTTAAAATTCCCCATAAAACGGAAAATTTTCCAAATGGAAGTCACTTAAATAGCGAAGATAATTCAAAAACAATAAACACGCGTAAAAGAAAACTATCTCGGAATATTATGAAAAATGAAATAAAAGAAACAAAAGAGAAAAATACATCAAGTTCCAAAATAGATTCAAGAAACCTTAAAAAAATAAAGCTATCTAAAAATGCTACTAAAAATGAAAAAGACCATGAAAGTACTAATTTAGATTATTTTTCAAATACTGAAATAAACAACGAAGATGAAAATCAAGCACATGATATATCTTCAATGAATAAAAATACTGTAACTGATATAACTGACAAAAACAAACTTGATGCAACTTCTATTTCTATCTCAAATTCCTTTTTAAAATCAAATAAATGTAAAATTTATGAAACATCTTATACTGAAGATGAAATAATGACTGATATTAATTTAATTTTATATGATACTATCAATCGATTATGTAAAAATGAAGAAATATTAAAACCACCAGTTATTCCTCAAACTATTTTTGAGGAAGATCTGAAAGATAAAAATAATGTTTGCAAAAACGATATTTTGCAAAATTTTACTAGAAATAATTCAAATTTCAGCATTACAACCGAAGAAAATCCAAAAGAGAGTAAAATATCAAATAACAACAAAGTAACTACAGAAATAAAGGAATTAAAGATTTTAAAAACTATAGAAGATATTACTTTTTCAAAAATAAAACATAATACAAATGAATCATTAAGAGAATCAAATAATGCAGAAGGCGGAAATAGTACTAACTTTGATAAGAAAAATGGAAGTGAAGCCAATTTCCATTTTTCAGAGAGTAATTTTAGTAAAGTAGATATCCAAAAGGATTGTGGTAAAGTAAAAAGGGATAGCAAATTTGAATTGTGCGAAACAAATGTTACTATTTCACAAAATATAAACAAAAAGCAAAAAGGAGATAATTTATTAAACGATGCAGAAAGCAATGGCATTAGTGGAAAAAACATTTCTCATACCGAGATAAATAATGTTAATAACTGCGATCTAAACAAAAATAATAACACTTGCAAGAATGATAATTCAGAATTTACAGTTAATAGTAAATGCAACTATACAAATTTCTCCGCAGCAGACAAGGATTTAGAAAACAAAAATGATTTAAATTCAGAACTAACCGAAATATGTGAATTAAAATTAACTCAGAAAAATGAAAATATTTTAACAGAAAGGGGACTTAAGTCAGATCAATTAAGTAACGAAGTAGAATATTTTAGATCAGATATCGATAAAATACATAAACCTTTAACAATACTTTACATGAGTGCTTTAGATTATGAAAAGAATTTTAAAATAACGAGTTCGGAGAATCCAGATGAAAAATCACTGACTAAAGTTGAATCAACATCAAACAACTCGAATGAAGTAGATTATCAGAATTTCAAAATAAGTAATCCTTTGAGACTTTTAAATATTTCTTATAATGAATGCTCTTCAACTGCAAATAATTTGGTGCAGTGTAAAATATTAAATGATCAAGATGATATGAATAAGAATGATAATCTCCAAGACACCAATGAAGTTAATTCTGAATATTTTGATTCTCAGATGGAAATGTTTGGTGCTGTACGAGTGCAAGAAAAAGACAAAACTTTAAATGTGTGCATTTCCACACAAGATGATAATGACAATATTAATGATTTAGATAAAATAAAACATCGAAATCATAATTTATGCTCCTCTGAAAAAATGAACATAGTTTCGGATGTAACAGTCTTTCAAAGTGAACCTTTCTTGGAAACTAAATCTAATATGTTTAATAATGAGGATTTTATTCCGGATAAAATAACATTCCGAGAGAAAGAAGAAAATGATGAAACTGATGTAATCCCAACTGGCGTATTTAAACACTTGAATGAAATATTTGAATATAATACGAAAACAACATCCATCGATGTAAAGGAAACTACGGCTTCAATAACACATTTCGTAGATGAGAAACAAGTAAAAAATGAAACAAAAAATGCTGAAAATTCCTATAAAAGCACAACTACAAAAATTAGACTGGGTGAAGAAATTTTTTTAATTAGTGCTAAAGACTGCATAACGCCAAATAATAGCAACAATTCATCACAGCAAGACAAATTGAATTTCAGAAAAATTGAGGATTCGAAACATGTAAAGGAACATGAAAGAAAAGAAAACACCCTAGAAGAAAATATACTTAATTTTCAAAATGATTTATACAGAAATATTGATAGCTCGGACGAAAAATTATTCAAAAATAATCATAATTTAATTGAGAATAATAAACCTGAAAGATTAAATATAATGTATGAAAATGTCGAGAATAAGGTTGCCTACGAAAGTATCAATGGAATTAAGGAAAATAACTGTTTGGAAGAAACAGACAATGAACAAAATAAAACTAACGAAGAAAAGTGTTTTTCAGGTACATATACTTTCACTATTATTAACATAATAATTAATTTGATTTAAACTATTTTAAAATCGATTTTAATCAGATTTGTGCGCATATTCAAATAATATTTTGATATTTCATTTAACTATATTTTAAACCAGGGGTCTCCAAACTACGGCCCGCGGGCCAAATCTGGCCCGCCAGTGTCCTCAATCCGGCCCGCGACAGCGAATAGCTTATTGTTGCTGTAATAAATTAGATAAAAAAAGAATGATATTAACTCAGTTTTATTGACTTGCTAGGTAAAGTTTAATGACAAGCATAATGCGCAGAAAATTTAACTTAAGCATAACAACTAACAAATAATTGAAATGAATCCCACTAACATTATAGACTAGTGAACATCCCGCTGTTACCCTCGGTAGTTATGTTGGGGTAAAGAGTATCGCATATGTATGTTTATCGATGTTTGGAATATATATATCCTGAATCAAACATATGATTTTTATCCTGAAAATCCTTCAGGAACGGAAAAGTTAAATTAACGCGAATGAAAACGCCGGGTACCCACTTGTAAAAAAAAAATATTAATGAGATTTATGTAATTGTGGTTTTTCACTAACAATAGTTGGTAGTTGTGGATCAATTTTACTTGTACCAATTATTAAAAGAGATTGTAGTAATTGAACCAGTGAATTTAGCAAGCGTATGCTCGTTCAGAGCGCGTACTCAGCGACTAGTCCAGAAATTATAGATAATAGCAGAAAAATTAAAACGGTTTTGGCCCTTGGTACTTATTGGAGTAAAACAGTACGGCCCTAAGGCTGGAAAGTTTGGAGACACCTGTTTTAAATCATAATATAAAATGAAAATATGTTTAGAAAAAAATATTTTGAATACATGAATGATGTTCTACAACAACTAATATTTTTCTGAAAAATTTTAATTCATTATTGATGTAAATATCATAAATTTTACAAAATTACTAATAAATGAAATTTTATGTTTTTTTACTGATAATTTTATTCTTAAAAATTATTAAATAATTCAAAATTATCTCTATTTTAAAATTTTTTAATGATATATATTATTATATTTTGTACAAATAATTTTCTGCTATATAGATTTTGAAGAATATACAGAAATGGATGATGATTTTAATTTGACTGCTTCGCAGCTACTTATGCTTGACGCAGATGAAAGAATGCAGTCAAATTTTGAATGCAATGCAATCAGTACTGGTCAACAAACAGATGAAGGCGTTATTTCTGACATTAGAAATGACGCCATAATTCTAGAAATTGTTGATCAGCTTCATTCCATAAAGTAAATATTTTGATTAATTACATTTTTATTGAAAAAATATTTTAGTATATCTTTAAAAAAAAATTTAATTTTCATCATCTTTTTTATTAAAATTTAGAAATCACGCTTATTATCATAATTAATTTAAGAAGGGATTTTAATAAAATACCAATATATAATTTAGAAAAGTTTAATACAGCCATTTTCAGTAAGATATATTTTCATTTCAAAAAGTAGTTTCTCAATTTTCAGCGTAACATTCATTTCGACATTTATTTTATTTTGCCGTAATAGCTGCTAATTGTTTCTACTGTCAGCTTCTTTAATACATATTTGATCAATTAAAAATGGATATAAGAAATTTTACTTAAAAAATTCAGCTATTATTTATAATATTTAATATGGATACTGCGCTTTGAAATTTATTTAATGTACTAATTATTACTTAGAAAAATATTGTTGCTGTTTTTTTTTGTGCGTGTGTTAAAGTAATTTACATGGAAAACCAATGATTCGATTTGTGATTTCATTTATTATATTAGTAATGCTCCAAAAAGTATTATGTTGCCATTCTGGCGAAAGAAAAGTTTTCTAAATTTTTACTTACTGTCTGTTTTTTTTTAATTCTTTTTTTTTTTAAGTTATTTTATATTTTAATTTTGCTTCTAAAACTACTCTCACTAGTTAAATTTAAATGTCACCAAACCCAGATTTGGTTTGAAAAACAATAACATTTGGCTTTAAATTTTCACTAATATTGAAATTTAAAGATTAATATAATTACGTGATATTTCTCGAAATTTTTTTCTTTTTAGTTTTTCCAGTTATTTTTCTTAATTAAATTAAAAAATATATCGTTTCATGAAGTCAGACAATGCAGTTCCATCTCGGCTAGCATGGCAATAATTTTTTTTTTTCGTTAAAATCTGAAACTAACCAAAATTTTTTCAATTTTAATATGTTCAAAATATCCAATATTAATGTATTCAAAATAATATAAAAAATTCATATATTATACATTAGACATGTTATAAATCAATAGATACTTGAATGAAAGACGATTAAAAAAAATGTAAATAATTAATATAAAAAAACGAAGTATTTATTGGACTTATTCTATGGAAATGCCAATAAATTAAAGTGAAATAAATAAAATTGAGGATGTAAAAATCACTTTTATCGATAAAAATTAAAATTATTGAAAAACTTCCAAGTTTCAAAATATTTCATTCTGAATGGAACAAATTAAGAAAGAAAATTCCACCAAATTACAATTCTTATATATATTGTTAACACCGGTGGGCCTCGTGTTCCTCTGATATATGCCATAAATAACCCACCTACGGGTTGTGAAGGTAGGTTTTTTAGGAGCAACAGCCCCGCATTTACGTTCCATAAGGGAGAAAACTCGGAAAATTCCAATCGGGCAGCTCAAACATCGAATCTCCCCATCTAAGAAAAGTGACTAGAACGTTCCCTGTGGATTCAAACCCGGTTCTCCAGTACATTTAACTGTGCACGTTACCTCTGGACCACGAGCTGCCGTTAGAAATTCAAATTTGGGACAAAATTGTTAATTTTAAATATGTTACAAGGCACAAATTAACTAC
>BPLQ01012679.1:348445-395693 GCA_021605075.1 Caerostris darwini | reverse complement strand
TTCTCAATTCAAACATCTTTTGAACCGAAATTTAGACGTGTTCGTACGAAAATAGAAGCTGTTGTTGTAAATGTGTTAGTGCTATTAGAAATAAAAGATCTCTTCAGCGAATGAAATTGACATATTAACTAATGCTTCAAACCATGAGTCCAAGAAAATATTATCTATTTTAATTGCCTACTTTTACCATAGCACACAAGTCAAACTTTAAGAATTCTAAGACCAAATGGGCAGAACATCAGACCCTGTCCATTATCTAATGAAAGTACTGACAGAAAATAATTTGAACTTAAAAGATTGTGTCATTTTAGGGAGATAATGCCAACTACAATTTTGGCTGATTGAAAAGACGAAATGTCTACAAAATTTATCTGAAACTAAATTGTTTCTTGAAAGAACATTTATATATATCTGATATGGAGTTCACATAATTCCCTATGAGGTTAAAACTGCCACATATTATCTACCTACAGACTTTAAATGCCTTATTGTAAAAATGTATTAACATTTTCTATATCTACATTTTCGCGTTGAAGGTCTGAAAGAATTTTGTAATGAATTTGACACAGATTATCACAGCTTGTTACACTAAAAGTGGGTGGCTTGTGCTTGTGCTTGTGCTTACTACTGAAAGAGTTTTGAAACTGTGTGAGCCACTGTATGCATATGTCTGTATGTATAGTTCAATCATTGACTGTTGTTTTAATCATCAATCATTAACTTGCATACAACACATCATACAATAAAGACATACACACATATGTTAGACTGACAGATGCATGCATAAACAAACATATATTAAACACATACAGACCTATTTGTATACATATATACAAACATATACATAGATTGCCCTTTATTTTACATATACAAATACATTTATGTATACATAAATATGCATGAATATAAATTGTTGAATATATGTGAGCATGTGCATGCATGGAAATTTATATACATAACCCTGCATACATGCATTAATTAAACACATCAAAATACATACTCCTATACATATTAAGCATGCATATAAAAAACTAGCATACATACAATGCATATACAAATGCACACATTATATATTAACACACATGCATACATAGAAAAAACTCACTGCGAAAGATAGATTAGTGTTATGCATACCCACAAGCACATTTATATATAGATCCATACTACATGAGAACTTATGTAGACATGTATATTCTGATATACATATGAAAAAAACATTAGTGTTTTTATAAAAATATAAGTAAGTATATAACTTAAACTCGCATATAAATTAAAACCCAATTTTCAAAAAAGTTAATTTGAAATGTAAAAATTTCAATTTAAACTACAAAAAATGTGAATTAGGTTTGCAAATGGGTGAATTTGGAATACCAAACCTGTAAAAAAAATCAGTAAAATTGTTAGCATCTCTTCACAGTTCTAAGGTAATCTTCGTCAGTCTACTAAATCATTGCTGTTTTACTCCGAGAGATCTTTTCAGTTCATCTTATTTTTTCCCCAGAGTTCCCTTATTTTTTTCATATTTGATTCATAAATACAGAATATTTTTATGTCCTCTCAATATCTTCTGTTTTAGATACAACTTTAAGGTTACACTTAACATACTACCTAATGTTTATGTAATTATTGAAAAAATAATCTTATTTTAATTTCAATTTAAAAACAATTGTCCTTAAATGCTCTCTTTACTATGATTAACGGATGAATTTGAATACAGTATTTAGAACATTTCTAAATTTAACATTAAGATTAGTTGCAGTCACTTAATTTTATTAGAATAATTATATTTGTTTGAACATTAAATTCACAATACAGACTTTTTTATTTTACAATTTTATTTTCACCTCATGATAAAACACATATATTTTTTCTTTTTAACAAAAAAGAACATCAAGGAAAAGGCATTACTTTGATTTACATAAAAAATTAATTGCAGTTTTTTTTTCCTGTCCACATTCATGTTTTATGCACGAATAACAAACAAATGCAGTTTACTTAATTTTAAATAACCTCTTTAACTATGATAAAAGCTAGCATTTATTTTTATTCCTTTAAAAGGTTTTAAAGAAATTACATAGAGATAAATTAATGCGTAATTAAATACTTTATTAAATTTTGTACAAGTAACTCTAATACTGCTTTTAGGCAAAACTCATGCCCTATAAATAAAATAATTTTGTGACAATATTTTAATTTTCTACATTGTAATTTATTTCATTTTTTTTTCAGGGAATCCATAGAAACTATAAGTGAAAAATTAAATAAATTCAGAAGCAATGAAAATGCATAATAGCATTAAATATATGTTTATAAAAATGTAGCAAATTTAAAAAATAAAAGATTTTTATTTAAAAAATTAAGTAATTTATTGTGAATCAATTAATTGTCAACTTTAAATTCTATATAACTCAATGTGTACTTAGAATTTTGTAGTGTATTTTTATATATTTTTGCTTCTATTGTTCAACTTTGAATAATGTGTTTCATTAAATAAAACATAAAATACAAGAAAAATTTTATAACAGTAAAAAGGTGAAGTACAAATACATTAACACTCAGCATAAAATGTCAAAAACTTAATTATAATTTAATGAAATGCATGAACAAATGATGAGCAAAATGTGGTTCATAAATAGGATCCCAGCATACAAAAAAAAAATTATCTTTTTATATGCAGAAGTCAAATAAGAAGTGAAAAAAAATGTATACCAAAATAAATTATACTTTTACATTGCTGTATAAATTACTCAAAAGCACCATAAGTGTTTTAAAATATTAACTTTGAAATTCATAAAGAATATTAACTTAATAATATCAGACATATATGGAAGGTTAGATATAATGTAATTCAACTTTTTATTTAAACCAATGAAGTTGAATTTTTTCTTTGTGAATTTGGGCTTTCTTATATTCAATGTTTTCCTAACACAATTTAATCAATATACACTTGCATGATAATGGAAAAAAATCAATGTAATTTAAACAAAATTTTACAAAATACATTATTTTGGTTATATTTTTAGCCCATATTAAATTATCACATGCTATTTTTTTTATGTATATACAATCTGCTGAAGCATATTTAAAAATTACTTAAAAATTGAAAACAGAACTTGAAACAATTTTATTTAATTGAACCATAACCGGTTTTCCCATGTTATTACTTAAATATCAAATAAAAAAAATTTTATGAAAACTTTGGTCTATATTTCAAAAGCAAACTATCTTAAAGGTTTGTTCACATATTTTCAAACATATAAAACGTTTTTGTTTATAAAAAACATAAATAGCAACCTTCCGTTTTTTTATATCAAAGAGTAAGAGCACAATATTTTATCCACAACACAGACATACATTATAAGTTAATACTTTTTCAAATAATGCATATTAAGTCATGCAAGAATGGTGATAAATTAATATCATCAAAAATATGTTAAAGGAGTTTATCAGAATGGATTACAGCACACACGGAATGTTAAAAGAAATGAGAAGATTTAATGAATTTTTAACAACTTAAATTATGCTCATTTAACTCCTCATCTAACAACAGTGGCATATTTTAATGAAATATCCAGTTATATATGGGAATGATGTTGCCCTGGAGGAACATCATCAATAGATGGCAATTTAAATTCCCATGGTAACTGAAACACACGGCCTGGGAGTGGAACACAATGGGTTGAATCAAAATCTATCATATATTTATCAGCCTGAAATGAAAAAAAATCAAATTTTCATAAACTCTAAAAAAAATTTTTATTAATAAAAACCACAAAAATATGCATACAAAAGGCATTTTTTCATAATAATAATAATAATAATAAATAAAATACTTACAAGATAAAGGACTAGTTGTATTTTCATATCTGCTGACATATTCTCACCTGCACAAACAGAAATCAAGCTTTTTTACAAAAGATAATTGCCACATTTAAAATCTTTTTAAAAAATGATAATTATAGAAAACATGAGTTATAAATATTATTTTTTATTATTTTTTAAGTCTAAGAAAAAAGAAGCTTTTAAAAAGTTTAGTTGAAATTTAGATGAATATTGTTGTAGTTGTCCTCTTATCCCTCATGGAAGGAAGGAAGAGGGATGCAGCTTCTGTTTTTGATTGGACACCCGTAGGTAGAAGTCTGACTTCTGCTCCGTGAACTTAAAGAAGGAGGGCAGTGTCTTCTGGGAGGACTTATGAGGGAACTATCCTGCATTTGGGTATCATATGGGAGAAAACCCGGAAAACTCCCCCCATGTAGTCCGATTAATGACGCAAGATGCTGAACATTCTGAATGCCCTCGAATCTCCTCATTTTTTGAAACAATGTTTACAACAAATTGTACCCAGTGGATTGAACCTCTGCCCTAATGCTCACCAGTGACACACATTGCCATTGAGTCAGAATATTATTTTTCAGCACTATTTGAACTGCATATTGCAACAGTATGTAAAGGTTTAATAATTAATGTTGTAATTTAAGAATTTTAAAACAATAATGAAATTTTTAATTTTCACTTATTAATCTGTATAAACCCAATAAATAAAATAGTCTTTAAAAAAATAAAAAGCATGCTAAATCAAATGTGAAGAAAAAGTAGAAATAATTATTAATTTATGTTATGCTATTTAAAATTTATTTACAGAAATAACATAAAAAAAAATATAGAGAGAGAGAGCAAAAAAAAAAAAAAAACTACAATGTTTCAAAAACAACATTATCTTCTTAAATAAATTTATATGAGGATATTGAAATTTTAATTCCAGTTAAATGATCATTATTCACAAAGTACTTTCTTAACTGTACTTAATCATAAGCTTCCCTTTTCCTTTATTTAAAAAGTATTTTTTGTCAATTTAATTATTCATATTATTGAGATTACTATTTGCAGTACTTTACAAGCTACATTAAGTTAGGATTTAATTAGATTTTTAAAAAGAACATCAGCTAATCTGGCTTATGGAAATTTTCTTACCTATTTCTAAGGGGTATCCAGGTCCATTTTCTTCTATATATGACATCAATGTAGCATTACAGAGATCTTCCTCGACGTCTTGCTGTGTCCATAAAACCCCTTTAATGTAATAAAAAATTATAAAATTTTGGAAAAAAAAAATGTTTAGTTCAGAAAATATGTAATTTTGTGGGAATGACTATATACTGAATAAACAAAAAACATACACAAATTTCCAAATAGATTTTATTAAAAGCAATTTATGCTGCATCACTTAATTTTGTTATTCTTATCTATAAAAAGGTGATTTAAAAAAGAAAAAAATTGGGTAAACTATATTGCAAGGTCTCTTTTAATGCAGATAATTTTTGTGATTATAAAGTTGTGCAGTTTGTATTTCCTCTAAAAAATTCTTTATTCCTTCTACCCAATGCAACAAGACTACTTCGGCTATTATATTAAAACATAATGGCAAAAAGAAATTGCATGAAGTGAACTTGCTAATTCATTTTGAATAAATTACTCAATAACAGTAAAAGACATGTCGAAATAATTTTTTTTTATTGTTTAATTCAAATTGTAGAATGCTGTTGCTGAAATAAAACCAACATGAAATGCTTGCATGAAAAAGGTTTGGTTGGTTACAAGCAATATAACTATCGAAACACCAATGCTATCAAATGAAATCATTACTTTGGCACATGAAATTAATGAACATGCTTTTAATATCTTTAACTATGATGACTTAGATGAATTGCTTGTGAATGATATGATATAAATGAACTAGCGTTAGATTTCATCGCAGGTCAGAAAGCAATAATGATGTAGAAGAAAGACCAGCCTCCTTCACAGCAAATGAATTTGAAAAAGTCTCCAAATTTGCAATATATTTAAAAATTATCTTCTAGTTAATGAACCTAATTCTGAATGTGCCCTTTAATTACAACTTGAGCTGCATAATTGAATATCTGGATATATAAATTACATAAAATATTAGAAGAATCATCATTACACAGTTTAAATACTGATTACATTATCAGAAGAAAAAAAAAAAAAGAATTACACAAAACAAAAATGAAATTTGTGAAAATCCATCATTTATTCTGAAAAAAATCTATTTCAGACAATTCTGTCTTTTTTGTTAATTAAAGTGATTTAGAACTAGTTCACAAATGGCGCATTGTTATCACATAGATATTATGATTACAAAATATAAAACTATATCACTTTTCAATAAAATAAAATGAATTAAATTTGAATAGTAGTTTATTTTAAGATTTTATATAAATTCCTTTTAAATTTTTAAAAAATTTATAAAGCAGCCTAAATTTTTTTTAATTTCTAGAAATTTATTTTATGTAATTTTAGGTTAATTTCAACTAGCTTTGATTTTGATCAGATTTCAGAAAATTGCAGAACATTTCATTATTTTTTAAGGAAAGTATAGTTTTTACACATGATTTTTTACGTGCTGTTTCTGTAAAACATATCCCCCACATAAAAAGAGACCTTAACAGTTATTTAAAAGGCTAAACTTTTTCAATTATATGGTTATAACTTAATGAATTTCAATTTCCAAAATTTCTTTTTTCTAATTAAATTTCTATACACATACATTTACTATTTCTGTGCGCATGACAAAATGAAAGTATTTAATGTAAGTCTTTATGACAGGTTTTTCTAACAGAATCCTATTGCATTAATTTTTTCCATTGAAAGTAAACTATTTAATTTTTCCTGCAAATTAAATTTTCAACTGCACACATATCTACACTATGCAATAATCTTCCTATTAATTCTTGGAAAGAAGTACAAGTTGAATTCTGTATTTAATTACTACAGTTTGATAACCTAGTAGTCTTTCAAAACATTACGAGACAAGATTTTCAATAGTTGGATTTTGTCAATTACTTAATTAATTTCAACAGTACTGGTATTGCCTTCCAGTCATTTAAGAAAAATAGATAAGATTTAAGTAATTTTTTATTCTAGATGTTCAATTCCCAGTTTTTAATACCTGTTCTGAAATAAATGTACTACTTGTAGATTCTTAATTATTTATTATTTTATATATTATTAATCTGATTTTAGTAAATTTGATTACTCAATAAATAACTTATCCCTCAAGAATAAAAGACAAATCTTCATTTTAAACCAAAGCTAATATATAGTATTGTTTAAGATGAAAAAGTTCTAAATTCAAATCAAGTTGCAAGTTCTGGAATTACAAAATGAATCCTACATTCTCAACACAATACACAGACAATTTATTTGTTCCATTTTGGGATAAAAGTACAATTTCATTAATTAAGAAAATATCTTTAAACAAATTTTAGAAAACTAACTTTGATGATTTTTGTCACCAGCCAGCCATTCTCTCAAAGCCCACAATGTTTCATTATTCACTAAATTTGGATACCTATAAAAATTATAATGCAATTACCAGTTGCAAATTATAAAAGATTTTCTTAAGTGAAATTTAACATTTTTAATAATTTAGATAAATTATTATAGAAATTATTTTATTATCTAATAATGCTTAATTCAGGTATAACGAAATCAAATTAATATGGATAAAATTTAAAATATCAGAAGTAACACCTTCTGCTCTAAATTAATAATACAGCAATACCTCACTTAATGCAGATAATTGGTTCCAATGATTTCTTGGATGGTTTGAAACTGAACTAATCAAAGAAACCAATATATACAAAAATTCATAATTGGTTTAAAAAAAAGTGTCCATGTTTCTCAGCTCATAAAATGAGATTAGAAGAGTCAAATGTCTTTATTAAAAACACAATATGTATTGAAAATTCATTTTTTTCTTCTCTAAAAATTGCCATTTTTCTTTGGTTTTTTCTTATTATTATTTCTTTGTAGCAATGAATTATATTGTTATCATTCAGAGACTTCTAAGGTTAAATGTTTGATATTGGAAAAAAAAAATCCATAATATGCTCTAAAAGTTATCAACCATTTCAATGATCTTTTTATTGTTCAGGTGTTAATTGTCTGGTAGGCACTTGTAACAAAGTTATTATAAGCTCATTGTTCATCTATGTTAATAAGTGTTTCATTAGGAATCCATTCAATAAACTCAATCATATCAATGGAATCTAACTTTTTGGAACCAAGTTGCTTTCCAACTATGTTATTAATTAATTCAACAAAAAATAATTTCAAAACCAATAAAATTACTTGTACAATGTGGTGTGAGGGGCCTGAGTGGTCGAGTGGCTAGTGCTCTGGCGCTCGGTATCACAGGTTTCGGGTACAAGTGCCGGCGTGCTATGGATGTTTGGAGTGGTTCGGAATCCACTTTAAACCATAGATCCCATTCTAATATGATTATAGAGCGTTGCGGGGGTATTGTTACTCCGTGTCCGTGGCTTATCTTCAAGTTACATGCGCCCCCTGGGTAATGCAAAGCGAGTAACGTCTGTAAAGTGCTTGCCTTAAGGCATCCAAAACAACTGTCTAAGTGTTTGCCAGCTGCATTAGAAGAAAAAAAAATGTGGTGTGATATATTCTTATGCTACTAGCATGTTGCTTACTTTTAATTCATGCCATACTTCATATTTTAAATAGGATTTTCTGATGTTATATATTTTCCAAAATTCCTGTAAAATATAGACAAATTTTCTATTACAGCATGGCTTGTGATAAAGTGCATTGCAAATATTGCACCTTAAAAAAAGCAATGGTACCTTGATCCATTGTTGGATCAATGACATTATATTCACAGAAGAAAATTATTTGCAATTTCAATTTAAATCACAGGTTAGTCTGTGATGATAATGATCTAGGACATTATCTAAAACCAATAAAATCTTAAAATTTAATTCTTTTCCCTACAATAACATTTTTGCTGCAGTGCAAAAATAATTAGTGAGCCAATCTTCAAATAAAGTACTTTAACCCGATGCTTTCTAATTTGAAGCCACAATATTGGGAGATATTTTACACGACATTTTTAAGAGCTCCAGTGTTTTCGGTACAGTGCACAAATAATAGCTTTAGTTTAAAATCCTTTGTATTTCCATCTCATACGTAGGAAATAGTCTTTTGAAATTTTATTTTCAGGGCAAGACTTTTTAAGGCAATATTTTCCAGAATAATTTCATTTCATCTACATTAAATATTTGTTCATCTTTGCAGTTACCTTTTGGTATGATTTTATTCAATTCCTTTGATATTTTAAAACAGATATGTTATCTGCAATGGCAAAATTCATCACAATACAAATATTGTGAATACAAGATTGTGGCATAAAATCAAAAAACACTCTGAACTTTCTATAAAATTTTACCTTGTTTCCCTCACTTGTAAGGGAAACAAGGTAACTTCATTTTCTCACTCACTTCATTTTCTATATTATCAGTCTTTAAAACATTGCAAAAGGCTTAATTATATAATTTTAATTTCACACTATTCGCTCTTGATTTAAGTCTCATCCCACAGATAATAATCACACCATATTTACTATTCAAATGCTTCTGATTTCAATAATTTTTTTTTTTTTTGATAAATATGAAGTTGTAGCCATACTTTGCAATTTGTATTGAAAGTTTACAAACTGAGGATTTTGTCAGTTCCATTTTTACTGTCTATCTTAACAAAGGATGTACCTTCTTCATGAAATTTGATTATTACAAGCTTTTGTTTTAAATAAAAATCATTTATGTTTCTTGGTGACTGAATTACTTCAATATTTGCTCTTTTTTTTTTTTTTTTTAATGGGATTAAATTAATTTTCAATTTTACTGTAGATTACCACAAATTAATTTTACTGAAGATTTAAACAATGAAGCTAGTATATCATAGAAGTTAATTCATGTTTCAAGTTTACAAATATTCACTGTTTAATCGTACATATGTATACATATGTCAGCTTAGTCATTAAGATGTTGAAAAGTGAACTGCAGAAATATAGCGCTGGATTTATATTCCCACTATACCTATACAATGGAGAACCCCTAAAAAAAATTTAAATATTGCATATCATTCATTTTTTTTTTTTTTAGATTTAAAATCGTACTATAATGAATCAGGATTGTTCGAAGTGAGATTGCAAGGCATTGCTGTATATCATGTTTTTTAAATTTAAGGACAAATTTAGCTCATTTATTAACTTATTTTTTTATTTTTCTTATACATGTGGTTTAAAAAATTTATATAACCAAATCTTTTTTACATGAGATATTTGTCAATTTTGGTTTTACTCTACAAAAACAATAACATTACACATAAATCAGATTTTAAGTTATACTAAATCTACCACAGTGATGCTATATAAGATCCCAGAAGAGAGACCATTTTGGTTCAACAATGAAGTTGCATATGAGGAAACAAAGTAAAAACCTACATAGCCAACCTGATTAAGAACGCATATACTTTAGTTCAGAGAAGGCATTCAATACATAACCTCTTATTCCATAATTCTAATGCCACCTCTCTAAAAATAGCCACAACACTTTAACTAATCAGATCATGATTGGCACTAAATAAGGCATGATGAGGAAAACTCTTTATGAATTGAGAAGAAATTACATGCATTATATAGAAACATATAAATTAAGTCAAAAAATGTAAAAGGTAAAATCTTTTTTTTCATTCAAAATCTTTATTTTTTTTTTTTTTTTTTATATAACTAAGTACTTTAATTTTTGTATACAAATAATTAATTTGAATATAATAAAAAAATATAAGTAAAATTTTTCCAAACAATTTAATTATATGCTCAAAATTTAATAAATCAAACAAATAGATTTTGATATTTACCTAGATTGTAATAGTCTAACAAGGAGATCATTTCCTCTATTTGTCTGAATAGGTCTAGAAGCTCTAAAAAAGAAGAAATTAATATATATTATATATAAACATAAATTAATACATACATAACTTAATATCAAATTTTAAGAATATTAATTAAAATTAATAATAAATTCCAAATCTCAAAAAAGTATTTAAAAAATATTAGATTTATGAATTTTAATAGACTTTTATTTTATAATAATTATTACTACTAACATACATTGATAATCCCAATAAGCTAATTTTGAACATTATATAATTTTTTAAGACTCATACTACAGGGCGTCATTTTAAATTAAATTTAAAAGAATATATTTTCCTTGGAACTGCTTATTCTGCTTTCTTCCAGCTATTTAAGTCCTACCAAGTGGCCAATTTGCTTTAATATGTTTCTTTTTAAAGGAATATCTTTTTTATAAATTTTTAGCAATTAATATTTCCAAGATTTTAAATTTCTAAACTCAATTCTTAAGCACAGTTGAATATTTTTTCACATTTAGCATTACAGAGGAGAATAATCAAAGCATACAATATGTAATGAGAAATTGGATATTGTCATTCTTCCAAGAATGGCCCATTTTCTGTCCTACTATACAGATAATTCAGTTCACTGACGTCTGCAACACAACAGAATTGCTGATTGGCTTTAACCTTTAGCATTTTATATAGTATAAATAACTGCATGAGATGTTGTTTGTAATAATTGTTATGTTGTAACCAATTTGCATAATTTACACAAACCCATACAAAATCATCCGTTGCTTATACAACCTTACAATGTACCCTGCTCCCAATATATTGTATGGGCATACCATATCATACAGGTTGGCTGCTATGTAAATATAATACATACCTTGTTATTTTGAAAGTAACAGCATATAAAATATATGTTTATAAGTGATTAAATTTATCACATAATAATTAATTTAAATAGTTTATAAAGGCTCATTCCCACCAAGGCGAGAAGCGGCACGTGGCAGGAGAGAAAAAATTTTCACCCGTTCACAGCTAAACGTCAGAAACAACATTACGCCTAGTGAAGTTCCACTTCGAGTTGAAAGTTGGAAAACTTTAAAAAGTATCCAAATTTTTTCATTAACATTAATATTATATAAATATACTAAATTTTAAAAAGTTAAGACTCTCAGCAAACTGGTCAATATTAGAATCTTCCTTGATAAATTTTCAGATTTTAAGCTAATAAATCAAAATATGACATTCAAATTACTCTGTCATGTATAATTTGTTTTGTGTGAGGAACTTGCCCTTAAAATTATAATGACACAACATTAACTAAAACATTAGTGCTGAAGGATGCTATTGATTTCTTTTAGGATTTTTCTGCACTTTTGATTTAAAAAACTGTGCACCATATTCTTAAAATCATCCAAATGCATGTACAATTGATTGAGACCATGTAATCAATTAACAGTGCTGTCATCAAAAAGAAGTGTATGCTGTTTCTTCTAAAATAATTTTTATTTAAGTGAATAATTATTTTAGAAGAAACTTAAATGAACAGTTCCTAGACCATTTTTACTATGTGATAATGCTACATTTCTGTAAAAGCAATACTTAACAAATTTCATTCTATTAAAAAGATTCCATTATTTATATGCAAAGTGATATTTAATTTTTATAGGATACAATTGATCTATAAAAAGCTCTTATACAATTCTGTATGCCCACAATCAAATGCCACCAATAGAAGATTAAAGAAAAGGAAGCCCTGCTTTAAATTTGTCACTTTTTTTTGGATACAAGATTAGTGATTAAGATAGTTTGGGCACCAAAATATTGCTGCAACTTATATTCAAGGAGAATTACTGATTGGTTAAAAGGCAAGTCTAAATCCATTTATTCGCTCATTCATTTGTTAAATCATAACCCCAATGATATCTTGTGAACTTCATTACAGCTAATTATGCATAACTATAATCTCTGCCTACTTAAAAAAAGTAAAGATAAAATAATATATTCTGATATAACTTTAGCAATAAGGTTTTATCTCATCAATTTTATTTTTGTGATACTTCTACATTGTAGGATGTTTTTTATTAAAATTCATTTTAACTGTATTGGTGGGGTTTTTTTTTTTTTTAATTTTTTTTTTTTTACCTCATTTTACATACTAACTTAAATTAATCAAAAGTCAAAAGCACATACTTTGTGGATATGATTTCATCTTTTGTTCTTCGAATGAGTAAAACTGGTCCAAGGTACCTACAAATAATTAATAAAGGGACAAAAATAAATTATTTCAATACTAACATATATAACTCAGCAATGCATGCCTTCACAAAATGCATTCCTTTATATAAAAGAAATAAGCTAATTAATTGGCAGCAAACTTTTTATAGAATTTGGATACAAAAAAAATCCAAAATATCTAATAATCAAAAACAGAAATAATAGGAGAAAGCGATAATAAAACTAGGAACAAAATATACAATGATGAGTAACCTATTTATGAATTGAAAATAAGCAAATTCAACTTCCCAGTTTAAGCAGAAAAATATTTAAAAATAACAAACAAATACTGTAGTCATTTCATCATTTTTAAAAAGGCATTAAACAAAATAGAAAATTACACATATAAGTTAATTCTGATTACCTTGCATTTTTAAAAGATGTTTTTAATGTTGTGTTTAATTTGTTAATACTTTAATATATAAATTTTATTTTTTCATTAATATTGCATATTTTATTATTTTAATTCTGTATAAACTGCAAATATAAAACATTTTAATTCAATTTAGTTTTCATCTAAATTACCCCCATCAGCAATTTTCCAGAATAGCAATTAATTAATTTTGACAAAATTTGTCATTACTACAATTGTTAAAATAATTGTTCTTTTATGGATTTTGACAAATGAATCCTCAAATTTATACTTTTGCATGAATTGCAGAAAACAAGGGGGAAGGGGGGACTGAAGGCATGACTAATTTTTCATTTAATAAGAAAATTAATAAGCTGGCTTTATATTAAGACTGAATCTCAAAAATAAAGGTTAAAAGCTCCTTAAGAAATGAAATAAGCATAATGATAAAAACATACTTGCATAATTGTTCTGCATTATTCAGATCCATGTAATCTCTTATTGTTCTAACAACTAAAGACTCTAAAAAGAAATAAATTCCATAAAACATATTTTTCTTAATATAATTTAATTAAAAACACATTAAATTTCAAAATATTTTGATTTCCTAAAAACTTAAATCAAAATTAAATGAAAATTATTATATTTATATTATTTTTTTAAAGAGCTTACTAATAGAGTTGAGTGTATATTTTTTGTATAAAAGATTAAACATATATAAATATATTTAGATTAACAATTAAATGTTTAAAAATAATTAATTTTCTTCTAAAAATATGAAAATTTATAAAGCAAATTGAAAGATATTGCATTCCTTTTAAGCTCCCATAATCATATCTATATATTTTTCATCATCATGCTATAGATTTTTTGCAATATATATTATGATTTATAGATGCTAAACCAAAATCAAATATAAAACAATCGAAGTCACAAAATTGATAAACAACTGAATTTCTTGATTAAACTAAAAAATTAATTCAATCGGACACTAACTTCACACACTTAAGTATATAATAAAATTGTAATTTAAGTTCACAAATTAAAGACATTGCACAACAAAACAGTTTTTGCAGGCTTAATTTCTAATTTATGAAAAAAAAATTAACCAAATAAAAAAAAAGAGTTTAAATAATAAATATGAAAAATTGAATAAAGTAAAATTATTCTAAATTATTAATTAAAATTTTATGTTTATCTATTTGAAAAATTTACTTATAAATATATTAAACAGTATTCAGAATGCAGCTTAAAAATATCAAAAAAGAACAGTAAATGATACAAACAATCATCCACTCATAATATAGCTTTAGAAAAGTATAAAACATTCAATAAAATTTAAAGAGGTAGAAATTGACTGAAAGTTACATCTTATTAATGCTAACAAAACAAACAACAACAAAAAATATATATATATATATATATATATATACATTACAAATTTTTTTAATATAAATAAGCACTTACTCCAGCTAACAGGCATTCTCGGAATAGCTAAAGGTATTAAATCATCAAAAGTAGCATCCAAAACCTATAAATATTTACTATAAAACTTAATTGTAATTGGAATTTTTAAATAAAAATAACTTACATCTGTTAGCTAATTTTTTTTTCCCCAAAGGAATGTTAAAATAATAAAAGCTTGACAACTTGATAATTTACCGTCAATAATTTCTAAAGATATATAATTCGATTTATAATAAACCAATAAAATGGTTTTATAACAAAGACAGTTAAAATTCATAGCACTGAAATATTGTTATTGTAAGGCAGATTATGATATAAAATGTCACAGTCAGAAATGAATTTAGTATATTTATGTTAAGGCGAGTAGTAATGCTCTAAAAATCAACCTGTACATAACTACAAATTTCAGCATGATATTAAAAATACTTAAGATTATTTAGTGCATATTTGAAAACCAAAAATTATTTCCTTCATTATATCTAGGAGAACAGCTGTTGTAAATGAGTATTTCTCTGTTTAACAGATTAGTCTTCTTCAAATATACACATATAATGATGAAAAATAAGTGTATTTTAATATAATAAATAATTATTTTTATATTAATTTTATATAATTTTAATATAATATATGTAAGTAATATAAACATTTGTTTATAAAAATTTAACACTTTTTGTTCCAAAATTTGTAATAAATATGCAGTAGTAAAATCATTTTAAGATATTAGAAGAAGAATAAAAAATGTAACAATGAGTAACAAATGAAATAAATATTAATTAACAAAAATAATGAAATTGGTATTTTTTACTTTGATGATTTCCTAAAATTGTACTTGAAATTTGAGTTTAAAAATTATAGAAAATTAAAATTTTTTGGTTAGCTTTTATTTTTAATATTCATGTGATTTTGTCACTATGATGCATAAATCACAGAAAATTTTCATTTCTAGTTAAAAAGTTATAGAAAAAAAAATCACATTCAAATACAATGTTAGTAATTACCAAAAATAATTGAGCTTGTAAGTTTAAATAAGAAATATGAAACATATAATTAACAATAATAAATTTTAATACTCTGACCCTTATATTAAATATTTTAAGCAGAAATTACTTTAAATAACACAACTTTTACATCACAGAATTATTTATAACAAAATATTTATTTATATATAATTATTTATATTATGTAACATGTAAAACTTGTGGGATAATAATTTTAATGACTATACAACAAAAAATTTAAAGTATTTTAATATTTATAAAAATAATTTGTTTTAGCAATTTAAATACAAATAAAATTATAAATTACCAGGCCCTTTATATCTGGATAATTCATAGCTGCCCAGGTAGCACTAAATCCTCCAATAGACCAAGCATAAATAATAATATTTTCAATTTTGAAACCTAATTTTGTCAAAGCAAACTGCATAACCACATCTGTAGCTGCCAACTCTTGATCAGGAAATGGTAAACCCTTAAATATACAAACTATGCTATATTATATTTCATTAAACATGTAATTTTTCTTCCCTTTAGTTATTTAAACAAAGTAAAATTGTATCCACTACTATTAAACAAAAACTCAAAAATATCTAGATATTGTTTGGATACAATTTTAAATAACAATAGCCAACAAAGAAATAAAATCAAAACTATCTAAAAATCAATAATGTCACTATCAATCATAACAAAAAGCAGCATAGTATGAAATAAATAGTGTACCAATTATTGAGTAGCAACAAATTATACATACAATAATTATTAATATTTATAATACAACATAATTATTATAATGTATAAATAATATAATGTAATGTGTATAATTATTATAATGTAAATAATTATTATAATTATTATAATAATTATTATCTATTTATTAGCATATATTTTAAAAGGTTCTAAAATAATTTAAATATTAAAAAAATATTTTAATGTTAATATTCATGTGATGCACAACATTTTGATAAGTTAAAGGTGGAAAGGATGGAAAATTGGATGAATTTTTTAACATTGTAATATTTATTAGATTTTAAAATTTAGTAAAGCAACACAAATAATATAATAATATACTGTTAAAAAACATGGTTTCAAATAAAATGACACAATTCAATTATTTTAGAAATGAAATGTGTTAACTAACAGTGAATAATAATTATTATTGACAACTGTAAAAGAATAGCAAAATAGAAGAAAATGCCAAAAGCATGGCAAAGCCAATGAATTAACACTCTAGTGATAAATTAATGTATTTTAAAAAATTAAAAGGAAATATTAGCATTTCTATATGCATACAATGAAACAAATTGGAAAAAAGACTACTTCTATTTCCAACAAATTTAAGATCATTAACATTAAGAAAAAACTTTTTCTTAAACTTCTAATTGATAGTTATTTAATATTATTGAAATCTGCATAAAAATAATTAAATATCGATAAATATTTTTATGATTTTAACAAAAAATAATAAATATTGATTAGCATTTGTGAATTATATAATAAATAATAAGATTATTATTCATGACAAGTGTTTCATAATTATTTGATTTCTTAACAGATACAAACATAGAAAAGTTAAATTTCTGCATGATTCATGCAACTTTTAAAAATCAGTCTTATTGTAAATAAGAAATAAAATAGAAGAGCAGATCTATATTTTATAATTACTTTGCAATTTTGGCTAATTACAACAAAATAGTTGAGCCCTCAATTTTAAAATTGAAAATGTTTAAAATGAGAATTTATTAAACTTAAATATTGTTTATTCGACTATTTAACCACCTAAATTGAGTATTATTATTACTTAATTATATAGATTAGTAGACCATTATATCAGAATATATGCTTACTGTACTATAACCAAATCCTGGGTGATTCCATCCCAATACAGAATAACCTGCTTCAATAGGTGTTCCAGTAATACCATATTCATAGAAACCAGCATTGCCTTCACAACAAATTACCTAAAATTGTTTCAATTTTTTTTAATAAATTTTTAATTCAGTGAAAAACATTTATATGAATATAAAAATCAAAAATTGCCATATTTCCCACCAATAACATGTGGATTCCACATTATAAAAACTTTAGAATTTCTAGGAGAGGTTTGTATTTTTGTTTCTTTGGAAGTATTGGCAAAAACAGGTTCTATATATATAAAAAAAAACACCACCACCTAAGTATGCTTTTATCCAAAAAGCAATGCGAGAAAGAAATGAACAATTCATTTAAAAACAAAGTAAGGTACTTATAAGAACTATGGATAATAGAAGGAAGATTTATTTTTGCAATAAAAGGTAAGGTAGAAAAAAGCAATATATATATCTATCAGCAAATAAAAAAGACCTGAAATGAAGTAAAAAAAATTAAAAATGCTTTTTGGAAGCTTATTCATTTGCATTTACAGAATTTTTTTTTCCTTTTTATAATAGCTCTTTCAATACATATTTCTTTTCCATAAATAAGAAATGTTTTTAATGTATCATAAGTGAATTTTTAACATTATTTTAGCATCAAATAAGATCTTACAATTTAAAAATGATATACTTAATTTGATAATTTAAAACTTGAAAGTTTTAACTTAGTATAAGTCTATCTCAATTATGAGGGAAAAGAACAGAATTTCATTGATAAAAAATATCTAAAAAAAATAAGTGAATAGCTACAAATAGTTCATGTACTGTATTAGACTTGTTTATATCATGTAACATTTTGACTACAGATTATAGACAAAAAATAAGTTAGCTGAACAATCTTTGAAAATTAAATTTCTTCATTACAATCTAACTAAAGTAAGCTTAAATATTTATTAAGTAACAATGTAACTCTAAAAATTATGGAAACTTTGCACAAATATATCTCTGTAATCTCAAATATAAAGCACAATATTAATTAATTAATGCACAGTAAAAATTTAAAGTTAAATTAAAGTATGAAAATGAAAACACAAAAATAAATTTCTATTCTTCCAAATTTACCTCTTGAAATTCAGTTTGAACACAAAATAGATTAAGACTTTAACAATACTCACATTTAGGCTTCATAGAAATTTTCAAGTTTTACTTTATATAATACAAGATTTAAATAAATTGTCTTTAAAACACTTTAAGAATGACATTTTTCTCTGTTAACAACAATGTGACTCTAAAGTCATTAAAATATAATGATTTTCCTATGCTTATATTATTTATTTTAAATACAATATTTTTGTATTTTAAAATGAAGAGCTGGTCTTAAAAAAACTCTTATATATATATATATAATAAAATATAAACAAAACTTACTAAAATTTCGCCATTAGGGAAAAAAGGGTCATTTCTACGATCTACAAGCATGGAATCAATTTCATTACCATCTTTTGATGACAGTTTAAATCTTTCTCCATTATGCTAAAAATAAAAAAAAGATTAAGAAACTGTTTTATATACACAAATATAATTTTGAAAATTTGAAAGCTAAGAAATAGTTAATTTTTTTAATTATTACTTACACACAATATAAAATTATTTTCAAAACTCAAACACAAACCTATATATTTATGAAATGATTACGTAATGCATGCATGTATATGCATGTAAATGAAATATACGCTCAAGAGCCAAAACATTATGACCACCTGTCAATAACGAGTTGGCCCACCTTTGGCGAGCTACACAGCTTCAACCCGCCTTGGCATGGATGCCACAAGTCCTTGGTAGATGGTCGGAGACAGATTGTACCAGATGTTTAAGCAACGGTCACGCAAATCCGAGATATTGCGAATTGGTGGTCTTTGAACTTTGAGCTGCCGTCCCAGGACATCCCAAATGTGTTCTATCGGATTCAGATTCGGTGAGTTAGGCGGCCAGGACATTAACTGGAATTCAGCATCATGTTCCTGGAACCACTCCAACACAATTTTAGCCTTGTGAGAAGGGGCGTTGTCCTGTTGGAACATTCCATTTCCAGCTGGAAAAACAGAGGCCATGTAAGGGTACAACTGGTCCGCAATGATGTTCAGATACCCTGTAGCATTCATGGTCTGCTCTACCACAATCAAGGGTCCCAGAGACGCCCAAGAAAACGTCCCCCAAAGCCTAATACCGCCACCACCGGCCTGTGTATGACCTACTGTACATTGAGGGAGCAACTGTTCGCCTGGAAGACGGCTTATCCTGACACGGCCATCGGCATGGTGAATGACAAACCGTGATTCATCTGATCATGCAACTCTCTCCCACTGATCCATGGACCAGTCATGATGTTCCCGGGCCCAGCACAGCCGCAGTTGGCGATGACGCTTGGTCAGCAAAGGCACACGAGTGGGACGTTTGCTGCGTAGCCCCATATCCAACAGTGTCCGCTGAACAGTGTGCTCCGATACTATTCTACTTGGCCCTGCATTCTATTGGGCTGTCAGCTGAGCCACTGTCTGGCTCCGGTTTTGCTTCACCATGCGAGACAGTCTCCGACGACCGTTTTCTTAGATAGCGTGTGGACGTCCAACACCATGTCGTCTACTGCTGGTTTCACCTTCATTCATCCACTTTGCATAAGTACTAACAACTATAGATCGCGAACAACCCACGAGTCGTGCAGTTTCGGAAATACTTGTTCCGAGCCATTACAATCTGCCCTCTATCAAAGTCGCTTAGATCCGCAGCCTTTCCCATCACACACAGAAGTAAGTGAAAGAATGATTCTTCAGACTCTCCAGCAGCAGTTAAATACCACTTCCACCTGATCACGTGCCTTCCGCGTCAACCAGGCGAGTTCATTGCGAAATGTAGGGGTGGTCATAATGTTTTGGCTCTTGAGTGTATATATACATAATGAAAAAAAAGTAACTACCAATTTAATGCTAAAATTTCTCCATGAAATTTGTTGATAGAATGGAGAAATTCTAAGATAGTATAGTTCAAGCAAAGTGTTCTGTAGAATCTTGCAGCTTAATGATGAAAATGCAGTTATAATTCAGGTTTTAAAGTCGCTTACAGAATTAAGTCATACATCAAACACTTTAGCCATTAAAATAAAAGGGTCAAATAGAGATGTCTGATGAATGAGATAATCATTCATCAGACATCAAATCCTTCAACACGTTGGTGAACAGTAAAGTGGAACCCAATCTTGTTGAAAAATAATTGATGGATGTGGATGATCATACTGGAGAAAGGCAAATTGTCCCAACATATCAAGATAAACTTCTCTTGTTATTGTCTCTTTTGCAAAAAGGAAAGAACTGATAATTTGTTCATGCTATTGCTGCACAAACTTTACATTTGATCATCATGAACAACTTCAAGCACTTGAAAGTTTTTAGTCCCATATTTAAATATTGTGATGATAAACATTTCTAGAAATACGAAATGCCCCTTGGTTAGAAAAACGAATTTGATTTAAAATTTGAAAGGAAAATCGTACCATATTCAAAGCAAATTCTAACCACTTCACAGCTTATCATTTGGTTTTAGCTTTTGCATATAGCAAGCAGGCACACAGTTTCCTGTTCACAACACACTGCATTATATTCAATATTGTAGATTTTGAAATGTTAACTTTCAATAATGCCATTTATTTTATGGAATTGTTAGCAAACATCACGTATATTGTTTCCACTTTGCTATTCTGAAACACATTTACGAGCACAGCAGGACAATTCCAGTACACTTGTCATAAATTTATCACACTATGAATGAAGCATTTTTCTCGTAGGTGGATCATTTTGAGACTCTCATCTGAATTTCAGTACTATTAAAATCACAGATTAATATTTAGCAAACCAAAGAACAAACATGCATTCCTTATTTTAGTGGTGAAATGCTGATGCACATATGCCCACAATTGCCAGCTAAAGCTTTTCATCAAAAATGATAGATGACGCTTTTGAAAATGAAATACTCGCAGCATTAAATACATAATTACGGCATGATAAATACAGCCTTGATACAAAAATTGACAATTTTTCCTCTAATAAGCCTTTTTTGAACAGGATACTTTGTAAAATAACTTGAATTGACAATTCAGATTTATAGATATCTGACTGCAATTTACTGTTTTTCTTTAGTTTGTCAATGCTCAAAATATATGCTTACAATAAATAATGTACCCAAGGAAAAGAAATTAATTATTATTTTTTTAATTTAAGTGGAGAAATATTTTTTAAATAATAGCTATGGGGTTTAATTTTATTGCCCTGTATTTCAAAAAAAAAACTTGCAAAATAACGAAATATGGAACAATTTGTCATAACATCATGTTTAAAAAAAAAAAAAGTCATGCCTTATCGTGTTTTGACAGTATATGAGAAAAGAATGCTTTCAGTAAATTAGCAATAGCAATAATTACAAAATTTTAGCAACAACAATTTACAAGTAAATGATTTTTTGTTATCACTTAATTTACTCCTGTAATTTCTTTTAAGTAAATGTATTAGAAAAAAACATTATCTCTTTAAAGTTTTATTTAAATGATTTTGTAACTCTTCCACTAATGATTGTCGGAACATAAAAGTTCCAAAATAAAAATAACAAATAAATAAATACTTACTTCTTCTATTAATTTAGATCTTCCTTTTAAAAGAATAGGAGCTAAACAAACAAAATTCCTTTTAATATTTTACAAGAAAGAAATATAATTGAACTAGCAAATGTACAGTAATTTGAATAAACAAAGTAAAAATCCTATACATAAAATTTTTTACCAAGAAACTTATTTAGAAGACCAATCGATCCTGGATATATCATCATTCTCCCAAATGAATGAATGGCAATATAGCTATAAAAATTAATCATAATATTCATCTCAATTGCATGAAATTCATTTAGAAAATCTAATTTTACATACTATTATTTTTATATTTACCTAAGAATATCGCATGGCAAGGTCAGTAATTTATCCCAAGTGTTATTTGATCGATCTGCTTTACTGATATACATTCTTGGTTTGCTTGCACCCCTAATTAAAAAAATTTCAAACAAATAAATAAAAATATTTAAATTAAATACATTTACATACAGTATAAAAAAATATTCTTACAGTGCTTTATCACTCCAACGATAATCAACAGGCCATTCACGAAAATCAAAATCATATTGAGCCATTTGAATCTAAAAAAAAAAAAAAAAAAAATTGACTATTTACATTTTTTTTATTAAATTTGCTTATAATTAAAAATATGAATAATTTTTTTAACCAAAAAATACATAGATTAAGAAAACAAACCATTTCAAAATAATTACTATAAAAAATATTTATGAATAAAATATTAATAGCAAAATTTGGCACTACCTTTAGAAGTAAATAAATTATTAATTATACTTTAAACCAGGGGTCTCCAAACTTTCCAGCCTTAGGGCCATACTGTTTACTCCAGTAAGTACCAAAGGCCAAAACCGTTTTAATTTTTCTGCCATTATCTATAACATAAATACAACACACTCATTGGTTAACTTGGATAAGTACACAAAGAATGTTTACAGATCTAAGTTAACCGATGAGCATCTTAAATCTCTTTTAATAATTGGCACAAGTAAAATTGATCCACAACTACAAACTATTGTCAGTGAAAAATCACAATCACATAAATCTCATTAGTATTTTTTTATAAGTGGATACCCCGCTGTTTCATTCGTGTTAATTTAGCTTTTCCGTTCCTGAGGGATTTCAGGATAAAGGTCATATGTTTGATTCAGGATATATACCTTCCAAACATCGATATACATACATATCAATGTTTGGATGTAATACTCTTTACCCCAACATAACTACCGAGGGTAACTGCGGGATGCTCACTAGTTTATAATGTTAGTGGGATTCATTTCAATTATTTGTTAATTGTTATGCTTAAGTTAAATTTTTTGCGTATTATGCTTGTTATTATGCTTTACATAGCAAGTCAATAAAACCGAGTTATTATCATTCTGTGCTTTTTTTATCCAACTTATTACAGCAACAATAAGCTATTCGCTGTCGCGGGCCGGATTGATGACATTGGCGAGCCAAATTTGTCCCGCGGGCCGTAGTTTGGAGACCCCTGCTTTAAACAATTATTTATACATAATTATCTTTGAATTTTATTTTTATTTAATACAAATTATATCATATATAATCAAGAAATTTGAATGAGCAATCCTTTCGAAATATTTATAGAAAAAGGCAACAATTATGAATGCCATAATAAAAAAAAGAAATTGCAGACCTTAAAATTAATTACAAGAATTTTCAACTAACTTTTAAGTCTCTCGTCTTTTGCTGTTTATAAGCATCTAATGCCACAATGAATGTTAAATAATCAGAATTCATAATTCTACCAACACCTAAAAAGACACACATTTAAATAAAAATTAATAAAAAAGTACATTATAAAATAAATATTTGCTTAACAACTACATAATTACAACAGATTCACATAAATAACAATAAAAAGTATTTGTGTACATAAATATAAATATTCACCTATTCTCTGATGATGAAACCTAACAAAAAAAATGGGAAATGCTTAATTACCAAGAATTCATACAATAATGTATTTCAAAAATAAACGGGAATATTTTAACATCTACAAAAAAAATTTTAATTTTAATAATAATTTAATTAACTAAATTATTGATTTTTTTATTATTTCTGGCTTATATTTTTAGAGATTCTTTCATAATTTTGACTAATTTTTAAACATGCTTTAATTCTTCATCTCCTGAAGTATTCCTTTTATTCAAAGTTTGGAGCTATTTGTCATTTTTCTATGAAAAGTGATATCATTAATGGTTGAGAGTTAATACAAAAGTACCAAAAACTTTTTACAATCTATATTTAAGAAATACATACCATAATCAATAAAATTATGCGAAAATAATGTGCAATAAATGACAGGTGAATTTTTATACTTTTTATCAGAAATAAACCATTTAATAAATGGAACTAATATATATTTTTTCCTAAATAAAAACAAAATATCACACTTTATTCTATCTGTATAATTTTAATATTTTTTTATGGTGGAGAAACACTTTTTTGAGGAGATTATTGTGGGTCCTGGTTGGTCACCATATTCTCTGGACTTAAACCCAATTGAGTATGTTTGGGATATTTTATAGAGATGTATTCCATTGAGACATTTTGGATTGAGTCAAATATACTATTTAAATGCGCATCCCTTTTTAAGTAAATTGTCCATTAACATTTCACTTTTGTTAAACTCCAATGGAGCGTCAGCTTATGCACCATGAACGAACTTTTGATGAATGGCCTTCAAATTCAGTTTCAACCAAACCACAATATCGAAAATCCTATTTTCTTCCGACACATTAACACTGCAGTTAACAACTTTCTACAACAACCACATTTAAATTCAGTCACAAAAATTAGATCTATAGAAGTCTGTGATTATATCAAGAATATTAGATCAAACAAAGCTCCTAACAGAGTCGTATAAATAATTACATCTTAAAGTTATTTTATTTTCAGTATATCTTGATTATAACTCTCATTAATTTCTTCCCAAAAAAGCCCAAAATAGGTGTTGTAATCATTCTTCCAGAAATCAAATTGCAATTTAGCTACACTCAAAATTACTACCCAATATTACTACTTAGCAGTGTGAAAAAACTATTCCAATATCCGATTTTTAAATGCTTGGATCCACACTCCATAGAAAATGATATCATTAGTGAGCAATTAGGCTAAAGGAAATAACTTAACTCTTCACACCAACTCTTGCTTATTAATGATCTGATCCATAAAGGTTTATCATTCCAAATCTAAGGAATATTATTTCTAGTGTAGCTAAAACCTTTGATAAAATTTGGCAGCATGGCTTAATATTCACAAGCTTATACAACTTGAATTTTCAAATCATTTAATTAAATTTATTCACTTGTATCTCGCTTCACATAACTTCCCAGTAGGAATGGACAAAACCATCTCCATCCTCCATTCAATCAGACATGGAGTTCACCAGGAATTGTTATTCGATCCCTGCCCCTTTCTAATTTCTGTGAACAACATTAAGAAAACAGTCAATTGTTATCTGTAAATGCTCTCAGATAACAGCAGTTATCTCTCAGATAAATAGTTGAAGTGTAATTAAACAAGTACATTCTTTTTCCTGAAACATGGTTAACCACCTGGATGACTAACCACCATCAAGGTTAATACAATTAAAGGTGAATGTATTCTGTTTACCTTTGTAACAAAATATTGAAAGTATTCATAATGTCACCATTTTTGGGCAGCCCACCCTTTGAGTTATTGAATATAAGTAACTAGGGCTAGTTCTAAATGCAAAATTGAATTAGTGGTATTTAATACATAATCACTTAGAAACTGGTATATCCATTGCCCTGAAGAGGTGTATTGTTGCAATTAGCTTGCTACCTTGCAACCCTTTAGTGCATTTATTTTAAATAAATATATTTATGTATAATTTAAAAATTAATTTTACGTTGTTTTATGATTTTAAAAATAATCAACAGGTTATTAAGGAAAATCAAATCATATTGAGTAATTTAAGACTCTAATTTAGATATTCATTTTAAACCCCTTGATATAGCAATAAGCATTGCTGCCAATTTAATAAGCAACACTATTTTAGGCATGGAACATCACTGCCTATATAAAGATGTTCACACTCTATAAGCTGATCACACAATGAACTTGGGTACTGTATTTTTTTGGTACATTTCTGTTTTGTGCATTTACAAGACAAGAAAATAATTATCCTATTATTTTTCTTTTGTGCCTAATTTATGAAGCACTGTTTGCCAAATTTAATTGAATTCCAAGAAATAGAAATTTTAACATCCCAATTATTCAAAAACAATGTATTTCAAATTTAAACTAATCTGTCAATTTTTGTCTTATATAAGTCAAACTTGGAATTTTATTTATTTTCTCTTTATTATTTTTCAAAAGAATGTTATTGCAGATTATATATATATATATATTACAAGACATATCACAGCAGTTATACTTAAAAAGTATATCATGTTTAAGCTTAATTCACATTTTTGCTTACCTCGAATAAACAATGTCAGAAAAAGAAGAATTCCCACTGTACTGGAGAATTTATATAAAGTAAACATTCCTTCAGCAGTGAAATATCCTATAGAAGACAAATAAAATATTGAAATACTTGATTAAACTATTTTTAAAATTAACTTAAACATAAATTAAAAGCATTTAAAAATGAAAAATTAACCATTTAAATCCATTTTTTCTTCTTTATAAAAATGACCTATTTTTCAGTAATTATTCTTTAATTAAGTTATGTTAGTATTACAAAAAATTTTAAATCTTATAAATTGTGAAATTTACTTTTAGCCGTTAAATAGTATCAAATTTGCCATTTAGAAAAATCAAAATATATCAAACTTAATTTCCTTTTCTTTATTTATTTTGAAATATTTATAATATTGAGCATAGAAATATTATTAAATTTGAAAAAAATTTATCTTACTTGTGATCATTATCTATTAAATAAACATAATAATAAAACTGAACCTAAAGTAAAAATATTTAATAAAAAATAAACAAGGATTGTACAAATAAAAAGTAAAATCACATATACACAACAAAATAATTTTACAAGTATAAACTGGCAATATAAATTAATTTTCCAAATATTATGACAAGGATACATTTATCATATAAAAATACAAGATCTCTAATAAAAAGCCTTCATTATATTCTTATTTGATACATAAATAATGCGAAAAAAAAATAAACAACTAAATAACTTCCTGTAACAATTTATAATTAAAATTCTTAAATAGCACATTTCTAAAGGAAGAGAGCATAAACTTATCTTTAATAAGACTCTGCTAGAGATAAATATTCATATATTTATAAAAAATAACTACAGCATAAAAAAACAAGAACATAAAAGCTTAAGAAGGAAGAAGGAAATATGCAGAAATATATTCAATACAATCATGTGTCTGTTAATGACAAAACTAATTACTAACAATAAAAGTTGTTAAAATAATTTACCTCTTCGATACATGATGCTTGTTACAACAGGGGATGCATATATCCCTAAAGACCAGGCCAGAGATAGCTAAAAAATATTTAGTTTGTATTTAATACTCCAATATTGAAAGAAAAAAATAACTTTTACAATAAAAATTTTCCTCGAAAAATTATTAAAAGAGCTCAAATTTATGTTAATATAAAAATATTAATAATTTCATTTAAATCATTTGAAATAAATTTTTCCCAGCTTTTTTTTTTTTTTTTTTCCCATCAACTTCTGAAATTAAAGAAGAAAACTATAAATAATATAGATTATAGCATTACAATTGAAAAAAAAAAATTAATTGGTACAAACCACATTAAATTGTTGAGCAACAATACCTACTGAAAATTTAAATACTTCAGAAATCAATAAAAAACAAAAATATTTTTAATTTAAATCATAAAAAAAGAAATACACAATACAAACATAAAATTTCATTTTAATTTGCATGTATATTAATATTATTAACACAGACAACTAAATTTATTATTTATTGAATCAATATTTTTAATGAAAAAAATATACATATACTTACTGAAAAGAAAACAGTTTTTACAATCCCATCACTATAATGTTCCAAAAGATTTCCAGAATAATCTTTTCCCTATCGGGGAGAGAGAAAAAAAAAAAAAAAGTTTTTTAATAGTTATTATTTATTTAGAAATATCAAAAAGCAATACTGTAAAAATATTTAAATTCTTTCAAATTTATAACTGAAATATTTTAACTAAGTGATAGAAAATATCATGCATATAATAACAATCTAATTAATGATCAGAAAATAAATTTACAGTTTCGTTATTCCTTATGTTATTACTTTTGTTTCGTTAAAATCCAAAATTAACTAAATTGTAAAGTATTATACAATGATTTTAAATTAGAGATATGATAATTTATAAAATATATATTTCTAAATATAATTATTTCATTAATATCGGTCATTACTAATATTTTAATTGCATTAAAGCAAGAATCATAAAATATATATTTACCTGACCGTGGTCATTTTTATAAAATCGAAACACTCGAGGACCAATAAAACAGCGAATAAACGTTAACATTTTTAATAAAATTGAAAACGGGGAAAATCTATTTCATAATAATTTAATAGCGATATTATCAATACCAAATTTAAGGAAAATTCAGTCTAGCAGACTCTAAAACTTATACGGAAATTTTGTTTTCATACAGGACTTGTTGCCAGTTTTCAAATAAATATGTCTTTTTCATTGGAATTAAAATTACAAGATAGAAAATACCACATAATCGGGAATTCATTTAAAATCCCAAAACAAATATACTTTAATATTCTATACAATTTCATACAACAAATATTCACTGAATTCTTAACAAAAATTTTCCTAATTTTCGAAATGAAAATGTAATATATTATGGACTTAATATTTTGGCAACGTTATAAAATGTTCACTTTATCGGAGAGCAGAGGTCAAGAAAAAACCTTTGCACCTCCCTATTCTGAAATATGTGTCCCTTCGTATGTTCGCTGGTAGCGAGATCTATCAATAATATTTATAAATATTCTAAATGAAACACTAATTACAGTAATCTTTTTTTTTCTAATGCAGCTGGCAAACACTTAGACAGTTGTCTTGGATGCCTTAAAAAGAGCTCTGCACTTAAGTTACTCATTTTGCATTACCCAGGAGGTGCGTGTAGCTTGAATATAAGCTACGGACGTGGAGTAACAATACCCCCGCAACGCTCATGTCGGACCGGGATCTACGGTTTAAAGTGGATTCCGAACCGCTGCAAACATCCATGGCAACACCGGGACTCGAACCCGAAACCTGTAGTACCGAGCGCCAGAGGGTTAGCCACTCAGCCATCAGGCCCCTGTTATAGTAGTCTAGTAATTGTTTTTCGATCCTTTTTAATTTAAATGCATGGTTTTAAAAATAAACAGGAGCAATGGTTCCTTTATTTTAACCTTTTACTCAAACAGTACATGTATATTTTGATGAAATATTTAAATAATGGTAATTATTAAACCTAATATTTAATACATGGTGCAATGTTAAATTAATTACTTTACATTGTGGTTAGTATAATGCGTTAGTCCGGGCTATCTATGATGTCTCTTTCGAGTGCTTCCCTGCTGTGAAGAGACATCCAAGTTGTTATTCCGAATAAGTATCACTTATCTCGTTTACAACTTATCATAATTAATTTGTGTATCTGAGAGCCAGGTTTTAGATTTCATTTTGATGACCGTAGTGAGAGTCGAACCGTCTCAATGGTCAGAGTGATGTCTAATGATTGAAAACGACTGGTTTAGATCCTTACTTTTTGCAGAAAAAAATAGTCTGATAAAATAAAAATATATATCTATTACGATTATGGGAAAGTGCGTTTTTAATTTAATTTTTTGTATAACTATGGTAATAAGTACCTAATTATACAAATTTTTTAAATTTAATTAAATTTTTTTTGCTTTAAAAATTTATTTATTTATTTTATTTTTAACTATAAACATTTATTTATCATTTATTATTATTTTTTTAAACATTTATTTTTAGGCAACTTTATTTTAAAGCATAGTAGCATTAATTATTAAGCCACATTAATTATTTAAATATTAATTCTGATGAGGCGATTAAAAGACACTAAAGAAAAAAGACACTCTCTTTAAAATTGAGTAATCGGTACGCCAATTGACGCGTTGCGTTGTGATCGCTGTATTACAGGTTCGAATCCTAGTTAAAGCAAATGGATTTTTCTAAGGTTTGGGAGGAAATCGATAT
This sequence comes from Caerostris darwini, assembly GCA_021605075.1. Taxonomy (NCBI): domain Eukaryota; kingdom Metazoa; phylum Arthropoda; class Arachnida; order Araneae; family Araneidae; genus Caerostris; species Caerostris darwini. The sequence continues at coordinate 365,108 of BPLQ01012679.1, read as the reverse complement.
TATACATTAGTCGATTTTTAAGAACATTTTACATGAAATAAATTCTTGGATTTTTTTTAATTTGTGTTAATTCATAAAACTTTAATTTGTTTATACTTTTATTATTTCTTGGTTATATTTTCTGCAAATGAAAATAAAAATCAACGTAAGTATTATAGCACACAAAGGGAAGTAATCACTCAGCCACATTCTGGTGAAAAATACTGTAACATTTTCAGCTACAGACTCTTGTACCTAAGAAGGGAAAAACTCTGATTCGATAGAGAAAAAAGATGTAAAGGGGCTGTCTTGAACCTTTCCTCTCATGACCGCCGTTTGCCCCTCCCTATACTAAAAAAATCCGTCTCTTTCATATGTTCTTTGGTAGCTCCATCTATCGATTATATTAATAAATATTCTAAATGAACTCTTACAGTAATTTAATTATTATTTTTTCCCCTTTTTAATTTAAATTAATTGTTTTAAAAATAAAACAGAGCAATAATTCCTATGTTTTAATCTTTTACAAAAATTATTATTATTAAAATTATTATATATATTTTGATGAAATGTTAATTATGATGCGATATTTAATTATTAACTTCACATTGCAGTCAAGTATGTTGCATTAGTCCTGACCATATATAATGTTTCTTTGGAATGCTTCCCTTTTGTGTAAAGATACTCGGGTTGTTATTCGGAATAAGTAACATTTATCTCGTTTACAATCCATCATAGTATATTTGAGTATCTGAAAGCCAGATTTTTTATTTAATTTTAACGCTGTTCCAAACAGCTGTTAAGGCGAAATGGTTAGAGTGATGCCCTTTCGGTTAAAAAGGACTGGGTTCGTTCCTCGTCTCTTACAGAAAAAGTAAAGTAATCAGAAGACGTGAATAAGTATTAGCACAATGCGAAGTTGCTTTTCTTTTTTACGGAACTTTTAAATCCATTATAATCGCTGCATAATAAATACCTAACTGTGCCAAATTTTTTAATTTAATGTTAGAACTTTTTCTTTTTTTTAAAAAAGTCATTTTCTTTCCTTATTTTTTTTATTTTTACCTATTGTTTTTAAACTTTTATTTTTATGCAATTTAATTTTTTAATAGTCTAATAACATTAATCATGCAGTCACACTAATTATTTTAGTTCAGATGAGAGGCTAAAAAACACTGAAGTCTCAATGGAACTCCGTAAACGGTACGCCAGTTGTCACATTACGTTGAGGCTGCCATAACCTATTTTAGAATCCTAGTCTAGGCAAATGCTTTTTGTCCTTTGATTTTTCCAATGTTTTCAGAGGAAATCGATGATATACATTATTTTATTATTAAAAGTGAAAGTTCATTTTTAAATACTCTCTCCGGGATATTTTTGATATCCACCCCTCTCATATTGAAAGTGAACTCATATTGACAGTGTACTCACATATTGATATGCGGACTACATTTTTTTATATTTAGCAGTGATAAAAGTCTCGACAAAATTCTGTTCAATCTTCAAATTGTTTTTCATAAAATAATTCAATGGTGTGAATCATGGAAATTCGCCTTTCATCCTGAGAAATATGAAGCAATAAATTTTTCAAATGAAAGGCAAATTTAAACTCAAGAGTTGCAGATTCACAGTATTAATACTCCATGGAAACAGCACACCTAATTTATGGCATAATTTTCTCTCATGAACCGCACTTTTAAACAACACTTCCTATTTTTAAAAATGAAAGCTATCAAAAAATTTAATGCAATCAAAGCATTAGCAACGAATTCTGGGGTTGTCGTTCTGGCATCTCATTCAAATTGCAAATCCTTTCATACGAAGCTTATTTGTGTTAACTATTTGGGAAGATGTCTTATCTATTTTTATCTCCTCTCATAACAATGATCTCAAAATTCTAAATATTGTGTACTATTTAGCTTTACATTTCGCAACAGGTATTAAAAAATGGAATCATCTCCCTATTTTACACAAAGAAGCTCTTCAACTTCCATTGTTTGAAAGGTATATTTATGCTAGCGGAGAGCTTTTTCGTCAAACAAACATCTTTTGATTCATCCTTTCCTGTTTATCTTAGATCTGGTAATCAATCTCCAAAGTTGAAACACCCATTTCTCATCAAATGTTTTTGCAGAACATCTAGACAACTTGAATATTCGACCTACCAATTTAATTCCCAATTATCCGCCAGTTAGTCAGAACCTGAAAATCACATTTCATCTCGATTATTTACCCTTTCAAAACAAACAGTTATCCCGCCATATCATCAAATACCTTTTTGAACATTATAAATATAAACATTGAATAGACATTATTTTGGCCTCAGAGGATTCTAAGACACATCTTAAACATTCCATAGCTGTCGTCAATACATTTTCCCAAATGTCTTCTTCAGATCAACAACATCTACTTTCAACAACATTTTTACAGGCGAGGCTCTCGCCCTGATTTTAACTATTTCGTCCTGTGTGCACTCAGCTCATAACTATATTATCCTAATAGGCAGTTTCTCTGTTTTTCAAGTGTTCAAAAATTGCAACTTTCAATCCAATCGTGCCATTGGACAACTCGGAAGTAAAAATACAAACCATTTTAAGCTGCATTTTAACAATTGAGTTTATTTGGATCCCAAGGCGTTGCAGAGAATAAATGAACGGTCTCTCAAGCAAAACTAGCAACAAATTCCATCATTTTTCATTGGATATCTCCGGAGGACCTTATTTTTTAGCAAAATCAAAGTATGTTCAGAAATGTGTCCATTTAAATAGTCTAAAAACTTATCATTGACTTTTCTTACAAATCGAAAGGAGAATGTTCTGCTTTTAAGATTTCGAGCCATTGTCCATCAAACAAGAACCATTGCTTTACAAAAGCTAAATTATATTGATTTGGGCTTATTTTAGCATATTTTATTCCAATGTATGAAACATGGAGACCGAGAAATAAGCAACAGGGTGCATTCGGATACAAAGTTCTATCTTTTCTTGGACTTTTCGATCTAACTGTAAATTCATGAGCATTATGAGATGGTAACAATACTAAATTTTTTCCGAAATTTCTCGTAATCTCGTTAATAACATGAAACTTCAATTTTCTTTTCTGTTGTCTGTAATAAGTGTAATTCGAAGTTTCTATTCTTTCCAATTCTATAGTTTTAAGATCTAGCCGATCAATCACTTCATCAATTCATTTCATTGCTATTTTAATTTTGCTTATTTCTTGTCTTTTGATTGACAAAAGTACTATGCAATATTTCATTTCCTCCAAAATCATTTTCAAAGATTAATAAGAGATCTGTCATATATAATAGACTATTTATGAATTTTTTGTTGTTTGATTATAATTTATCGTTTACCGTACAGTGTTTCTTTTATTTCAGTGATATGAGATAAAGCAGCTTACTCGAGCATCAATTTCAAAACATCAAGCCGCGTTGCTGTTGTTTTATTCTATATCTGTTCATACTATTATATTTTTCTGTTTCTGTTGTTTGAATACATAGTTGTAATTCTAGAAGTGCCGATTGTGGTTCTCTTTAATATGGCTTCTACTGTACAGAAAAAAGAAACTGTACCAACTGTTGCACAAATAAATGCCGATTCAATAACGCAATTGGCTAATAAATATTGGGCTCCTAACAGACCTGATAAACTTACATCTGATCCGGCAACAATTAGTACTGATGTTATAAATGATATTTATGCAAATGAAATTGTTGCTTCAGGGTTTTCGATTAGACGTGTTATGGTTCTTGAACTTAGTCAGTATCTTGAAAATTGTCTATGGCCAAAATATAATGAAAATGCTTCTCATTCTCACATGATGTCGATAGTTATAATGGTAAATGAAAAATTCCTTGAACGTGTGCCAGCTTGGGAATCTTTTAAATCCAAACCTGAAAATTTTCGTATTTTTTTCAACCAAGTATTGCGCAGTCTCCTAAACGAAAATGTTCCTCTAAGAGAAAAGACCAGCTTGCTTGTATTCCTTATTCATTGTTTTAATAGCTGTGAAGTAGAAATTATTAGAGAAAACGTTCAAAAACTTGTTTCTTTAACTATATGGGTTAACATCCTCCCAGAAAGACGTGAACAGGAATTTAAAAAATTTCCTGTCCTTGTTAAGTTTTGGAATAAACTGAAAAAGAAAGAAAAAGACTTAAAACTTGATGAATTGGAATCTTTAGAGTTTGAGAGAAAATTTTTGCACAATTTAATACAAATTTTTTTTGTTATATTAGAAACCATTCCTAATCAACAGAAAGCTCCAGAACTTGACAAAGAAATGTTGGAAACTGTTCGTTATTGTGAGAGATTTATTGAGCTTTTAATTGATCTGGAAGCTTTTCCTTTAACAAGGCGCTTTTGCAATGTGTTATTAGATGATAGCCACGCTGTTGTTAAATGTCAATTATCAAATCTGAACCAAAGGGTTGAAGGACGTTTATTTACTCAGTTACTAGACATTTTAAAATTTTATTCTCGCTTTGAAGTGAATGAATTTACTGGTGAGCCATTAAATGATAATGACATGATGTTGATCCATTATGCTTTATTTACTAATGTGCAAAAAGCAGCTTTCAAAAAGTTTCCAGATCTTAAACAATTTTATCTTGCTAATGTTGCTGGTGTAGACACTAGAACAAGCTTAGAAAAAATATTTTTACCTTTAGAAAATTCTACACTACATGATATAGCTGCATTTGTGAAATTGTTACCTGGGTTAGATAATGTAGAAAAACCTTTTAATAATCAATTTTTGCTAGAATTATTGATTTCGAAACTAGAGAAAAGAGATTCCCAGTTGGAAGCTTTAAATCAAATGCCACTTTATCCTACTGAGAAAATTATATGGAATGAAAACATTGTACCATCTGAATATTTTTCTGGTGAAGGTTGTTTGGCATTACCAAAACTTAACCTCCAATTCCTTACTCTTTATGATTATTTGTTCAGAAACTTTAATTTATTTCGTTTAGAATCTACTTATGAAATCAGACAAGATATTGAAGATGTTGTCAAAAGATTAAGACCTTGTCGAACTGAAGTTGGTGAGGTCATGTTTGATGGTTGGGCTCGAATGGCTCAGCCCATAACCACCTTTACTATCATTGAAGTGGGTAAACCAAATATTGGTGAAAAACAACCCTCAAGAGTAAGAGCAGATGTAACTGTAACTTTGAGTACTAAATATGATATAAAAACTGAATGGGAAGCATTACGAAAGCATGATGTGTGCTTTTTAGTCACTGTTAAACCAAAGTGTCCTCCTGGTACATCTTATGATCCTAAGCAACCATTTATACCTCAGATTGGCTTGACTTATGTGAGAGGTTGTGAAATTGAAGGCATGTTAGGACCAACTGGAAAAGTCATTGAGGAAGGACCAGAACCAAAACCTCAAATGGAAGGTGATACAAGAACTTTTCGTGTTTGGTTGGATTGTAATCAGTACCGTTTAGATATGTTAAATGCTGTTGGTGGGAAAGAAGATGTATATGAAACATTTAATATTATTATGCGTAGAAAACCAAAAGAAAATAACTTTAAGGCAGTTTTAGAGACAATAAGAAGTTTGATGAACACAGATTGTGTTGTTCCTGATTGGTTACAAAACATTATATTGGGCCATGGTGATCCTGGTGCTGCTCATTATACAAAAATAGAAAATCAAATAATGGAATTTGATTTCAATGATACTTTTCTAAATATGGACCATTTAAGAAAAGGCTTTACTGATTATGAAATTCAAGTGAATGTAGATGATCCAAAAAAACTTGTACCACCTTTTAAAATTAAATTTTTGCCTTCTGAGGAAAATATAAAAAAACTTGTTATCACTCCCCATGTATTGCCTAGTCGTGGGCCATATTTGTATGAAAAGCCCAAAATGAATATGATTCAATTTACACCAACTCAAATTGAAGCAATACGTTCTGGAATGCAATTGGGACTTACAATGGTTGTTGGACCACCCGGAACAGGTAAAACTGATGTTGCCGTCCAGATAATTTCAAATTTATATCACAATTTTCCAAATCAAAGAACTCTGATTGTGACTCATTCCAATCAAGCCTTGAATCAGCTGTTTGAAAAAATTATGGCTTTGGACATAGATGAAAGGCATTTACTTCGTTTGGGTCATGGTGAAGAATCTCTTGAAACTGAAAAAGATTTCAGTCGATATGGTCGTGTTAATTTTGTTTTAGCCAAACGGTTAGATCTGCTTAATGAAGTTCAGAGATTACAAGAAAGCCTCAATGTGCCAGGTGATGTTTCATATACTTGTGAGACTGCTGGTCATTTTTACTTGTATCATGTCTTAGCTCGATGGGAAGAATTCCTTAGTAAAGTGAAACCAGGTACAAGCAAAAAAGTTCCAGTAGCTAAAATAGCTGAATATTTTCCTTTCAGTAAATTTTTTGATAATGCTCCTCAACCATTGTTTCTTGGTATAAATTATAAGGAAGATATGGAAAAAGCTGAAGGTTGTTTTCGATATATTAAAAAAATCTTTTCACAATTGGAAGAATTCAGAGCATTTGAATTGTTGCGTAGTGGTCTTGATAGGTCTAAGTATTTGTTGGTTAAAGAGGCTAAAATTATAGCTATGACATGTACTCATGCCGCTTTAAAAAGGAAAGAGTTAGTAGAACTGGATTTTACATATGATAACATTTTAATGGAAGAATCTGCTCAAATATTAGAAATTGAGACATTTATTCCTTTGCTACTACAAAATCCTCATGATGGATTCAATCGTTTGAAGAGATGGATAATGATTGGTGATCATCATCAGTTACCACCTGTTATTAAGAACATGGCTTTTCAAAAATACAGCAATATGGAACAATCACTTTTCACCAGGTATTTATTATAAAATTTAGAAATATTTAAACTATACAGTTAAAAACACACAATTTGTTTTTTTTGAAAAAATTATTATAGATATAAAAAAAAATTTTTTGTTTATTTATTCAGATTTGTTCGATTGGGTGTTCCAACAATAGATTTGGATGCCCAGGGGCGTTCAAGACCTAGCATTTGTGAACTGTATAATTGGAGATACAAGAATTTGGGTAATTTACCACATGTGCTCAATTTACCTGAATATAAAATGGCCAATGCTGGATTTTGGTTTGATTATCAATTGATTAATGTTGGAGACTTTAATGGTGTTGGAGAATCTGAACCTAACCCATACTTCTATCAAGTAAGAAATATTCTGATTAATCTTTTGTTTTTATAACATAATTGTTATATTTCTTATTTTAAGATGTGTTTTAATAATGGTATATAAATTATTATAGCTATGTTTTTACCATTTAATTTATATCTAATAATCTAATTTTAGAAAAATCTACTATTTAAGCACCAAAATACCATTAAAAAATATATCAAACTGCACTTAAAGTCGTTTTCCAAAATTTATTGTTATTCATTTACCTTTTATATTACGAGTCATTTAGCAAAAAAGTTAATTAATTTTCCAAAGTCATGGTAACATCATCAAAATCAAAAAGTTCATCTATTGTATAAAATTCCATGAAATATACAGTTATTGTGTTGTTATAATTTTGGAGTTTTTTTTTTAATTTTGAGGCCTTTTTCTGCATTTTCATATCTTGCATGTAAACATACACTGAGAAAAATTATGAGTAAGTTTTTCCTTCCAATACAATAATTATGTTTTTTTTCCTTTCAAAATACAATAATGTTGTTGTTTTACTTTAACAAATTACTTGAATTGTTGTTTTTCTTTGTATTGAAAAGAAAATGTATAGGCTCACAGCTGGAGGTTTAACAATTACATTATATGATATCCACCCAAGATAAAATACACAAAAATGTTTTCTTTGATTTCTTTTCATTTAAATTTTTTTTTTTTTTTTGAACAGGTCATGAAATTTTAGTATTTTAATAAAATAAAAACATAATTAATGTATAATCTGCAGCACTGTACAATAGCTGGTGAATTTTTGCCCCCAAAAAATAATAAATCTTGTACTATTAGCAGGGCATTCAGAATTGTTCCTTGTCATGCCATTTGCCAATCAAGTTCTATTTTTATACTCTTAACATAAAACTAATAATAACATAAAACTAGGCCTTTTTTATGTTTGACAATTATTTAAAATAACTGTGTTACAAATTTAAAATAATAAAAAATAGATGAGAATTATGTATTTAAGAATTATAGTTAAAATTAAAGAGACAATATTTTTCCTATATGTAATCCTCATATTAGAGATTTTAGTCATTATTTTATTATTAATTTTCTTTCTGTTAGGTGTTTTTAATTACCTATAATTTCTTTCTTATCCTTTTTTTTTATTATTATTCACTATCAGAATGTGCATCACATTTTATTTAAATTTATAAAAATCTGGCTTCTTTTCAATTAACTTGGTGGAAGTTATTTGGTAGCATCCTCAGAAAGCAAAAAAATTGCCACAGTGTCTCCATTTAAAATTCAATATGCTTTGCATGCCATTAGTGGTGAGCAAAAGAATGTTAAAAGCTGAAATCTGATGTCCTATTTATCGAAACTAGTAGACCCTCTAAAACAGGGATGGGCAAACTTTTTCGGTTGCAAAGCCAAAAATCGAAAAAAAAAAGTTCGCCGGGCCAAGATAAATTTTTCTAAAATTTTAAAAACAATTTACTAGTATTACAATTTAAATATGTTAATGAGATGAATGAAAGGGCGATTTAATTTTTAAAAGTTCCTTATATTAAGGTTCGATGTGAGATGTACTAATTCTAAGGATGTTCATCTAAGGAGCTAAATGTTCATCTGTCAGTCTATTTCTGAAATAATTCTTTCTAAGGTTCATAGTTGAAAATACTTGCTGATTAGTATATAAGATGAAGCAAACATAGCACGGATTTTCTGGGTGTGAGATATTAAATTTGGAAAACTTACTTCCGATAATGATTTGTAAAACTCTAACTTGTTGGCGCCAATCTACAGCTATAACTAACAAAAAACTTCCGCTTTTAACACTTTACCGATTGAAAGCTGTTTGTGCTTGCTATTTCTATCGATTTATGTTTTGTAGAACAAAAATAGAGAAAGTAAAAAGATCATCAGTCCTTTGAAAAAAAAAATAATATTTCATCAAAGTAGAAAAGGAGGGATATGTAATATATAAATATATATTTATTTTAATTTGCCTCTGACCAACAAATTAAAATTCTATCCGCGGGCCGTATAGAACCTTCCAGTAGGTCGTAGTTTGCCCATCCCTGCTCTAAAACAATCCCTTTTTACAAATGACAAAATTACTTGATCAAATTATGAATGTCCAAATGTATAAGACATTGTGTTTGTAATATTTAGGGAATCAAAATGGAAAAAAAATTCTGAAACTATAATAACAAAACATATAATTTTGAAATTATATTGTTCCATCTTTTATAAAACAATTAAGCTGGATATATTAATTGCCAATAATATGAATACTCAGTAGATAGATTGCAAAAGTAAACAAATTTGTTCTTATTATGCAGCCATTGGTCACTCTCATTTTGAATGTTACCAATTTTATAGTATCTTTAATTTATTAGTATTTTGCTTTGTTAGTTTTATAGATCTAAGAAATAATTTATTTCCTTTAAATTATGATAGATAAACATTTTTTTCAACAAATTTCAGGCCTTTTAATTTATTAATCTACATGAATATTTTTTTAATAAAATTTTAAAAGGTAAAATTTATTGAGTTATTTGCTGATTTCTGGAAATATTGGATCATTTCTACTAGTTAATTATAAAATAGTAGAAAAACAGCAAAAAAAGTTGTTAGGATTAGCTGAGAATGTTTTCATAATTTGAGTATTCTAGTGTTGTGGTATTCGATATATCAAATTTACCTATAAATCGATAATTTTTGAAATCCCAGTTTGTCATTTTTTTCTATAATTACTAAAATATATGAAATTTATATGATGTATGTTCAGTTATGATGTAAATAACTTTATTGAAAATTTTTGAACTTATTTTAATATCTTGCTCTACAAACCTACAGAAGTAAAATAAAATAAAAGGCATGTCATGTAAAAATATTAGTTAAAGTATGTAAAAATATCAAATAAAAGTAACTATATTTTAATAAAATAACACTAAAAACTTTTGAAGTGATATTTTTATTTTCCTTGACTGCATTTAAATGAATTAAATTAAGAATCCACTAACATATAAACAATTTTATCTGAAATATTCTAAATTTGATATTCATAAAAAATATTGCTTACTACTTTGATTTTATTTTATTTCCTTGCAACTTTACGTGGTTTTAAGCTTGAAATTACAAGTTTAAATTATTTCTGTATAAATATTTATTGCTTACTGTTTAATTTTTTTTCATAGAATCTTGCTGAAGCAGAATATGTTGTTGGTGTCTTTATGTACATGAGAATCCTTGGTTACCCTGCTGATAAAATTTCAATTCTAACCACCTATAATGGCCAGAAGCATTTAATTAGAGATGTTGTGAACAAAAGATGTGCCAACAATCCTGTATTCGGTCGACCTCATAAAGTAACAACTGTAGATAAATATCAAGGACAGCAAAATGATTATATTCTTTTATCATTAGTAAGAACAAAGGCTGTTGGTCATTTGAGAGATGTACGACGTTTGGTGGTAGCAATGTCTCGTGCTCGATTAGGTCTTTATATATTTACTCGAGTTTCTTTATTCCAAAACTGCTTTGAATTATCTCCATCTTTTAAAATTCTTATGCAACGTCCACAAGTATTATATCTTTTGCCTCATGAAACTTATCCATGTTTTAGAAAATCAGAAGATGAGCCAGTGAGTGAACCATTCATAGTGAATGATATGCAACATATGACTCATTTTGTTTATGAATTTTATCAACAAAAACTTGAATTGGCAAAAATGCAAATGCAGAAGGAAAAAATGGATGAAGACTGAAAATGTCATCATTACAGAGATGCATTATCATTTGGATATTTTTATGTTTTGTTTATTTTGATTACAATAATGTCATTGATATTTGTGGTAATCATTAATTTATGTCATGCAAAATTATACTGATAACATTACTGACATTTTCTTTTATATTTCATGTATTTATTTGAGGAAAAAATTCAGTTTTTGTTTTAAAGAAAGACTAGAACCACAACAATTGAACTAACACCAATAAATAGTATTATAAACTTAATCAACTTTTGAAGTAAAACAGTGCATCACTTAGACTAACATAATTAATTGAAAAGGAACTATTTTGTCAAGAGATTCAAATTGTGATTCCTGCTATTCATTGAATCAAAAATCATTATACAGAAACTATCAATGTCTCTTATAGTTTAACTAATTTCTACTAATTATTATATCACTCTCAGAAAATGGTCTTTTCTTTAAAATAAGTTGACATATTGTATTATTATAAAAAATAGTTTACATTGTGGGAACTACTAACTTATTGACAAATATTTTGTAATTGTAATGTAGGATTTTTTAACTTTCAAAGATTTCCTTTTTTTAATATTTAGATATTAAATTATTCTTAAAAATGAGTCAAAAAATTCTTCTACTCTATTATATATTTTTTTAAGTAATCCTTTATGAATCATGTATTCATTAAAAAAAAAAATGCATACAACATAACATATTTCTATATTCATTCTATATATATGTATGTAAATATATAAACTGGTGACTCTACATAGATGCTGTAATATGTATATTATTTGATTTGATTAAGGCTCTTTTGAAGAGTTCCAAAATTGCTGAAAATTTTTTAAACTTAAGTGTACAAAGATATGATTGTATTCTGATCCTATAATTGTAAACATTAAACGTTAGTAAACATTAATCTCTTGCATAAATAAACTCACAGAATGAAAAACTCCAAATACAGTTTTAAATTAGTTTAATTAATTTAAAATTTAAAAAGTGACAAATTCTATATTTTGCTAATAGATGGGTATGCAGTATATTATTTGAACCACTAAAGAATAAACAATCGAATTTAGCTACTATAAAATTAAAGTGATATGCTTCTTTTGTTTTAAAACATAGTATTAACTTATAGTTTGGCAATATTTATTCTATTGTATATAGGTATTGTTTACTTTTTTATTGCCATTTGCAGGGAGTGTTACCGCTAAAAGTAACAGCTACAGCAAACCTATATTTACATGTGAATTTTCCAACAACATTTTCAAAACCAGACTTTGGCTGGTATCACTATTATTTTACTTTGATCATCTATTTTTCTAAAAACATAACCAGTATTTCACTAACTTGAAATTTAGTGCTCTCTTTAATAGCATGCATCAATAATTTATCAGACATAATAAATGCGTTAGTTGGGAGGGAAAAATTCTTAACTGATTAATATAAATTATATATAAACTGGAAAAAAATTTTGAAATTTGCCATCAAGGGATTTTTCTTTTTCTTTATTGCATCAAGCTGCATTTTTCTTACTCAATTTGAATTTTTTAATAAATTAGCTTTATTTTCTAAGATCCAATTAGCACTGATTATATTTTCAACACTTTTTTGCAGAAATTATATTTGTCAAAAGTTATTAAAACTAATATTTTTATATAAAATAAATTATATGATATACAAAGGAAATGCTTGCAAAAAAAGGGGAGTAAAACCACTTTAATATTAAGCTTATATTATAGCCAAAAAACATCTTAAAAGTTAATATGAATTTATATGCAAATCACTATTTATCTCATTTTTTCATATAGCATAAAGATCAACCATGTATTCCCATGAGAACTATATAGCAAATTGCACATTGAGAGAAAACAAGGAAAGAGTTAAATGTTGAAGGATCAATCTTAGCGCATGTTAACTCTTAGAACTTTGGAACTGAGTAATGCAAGAGATATCGCTAACCATGGATGTTGCTAGATAATGCATGAAACTAGTTGGCTCAACAAATGTTTATGAATCAAAATTTTCAGTCATAAATATTAAAAACTATAGAGAAAGAAATTTATCAATCCTTTTTGTGCTTAAGTTGCTATGAAATTGAACCAAATATCAAAATATGTATAAGACATAAAATTCTATATTTTTATATTATTACTTCATTAAGATATTTATTTATTGTGACGCAATCTATTTTGTATTATATCATTCCAAATTTCATTTGCAGTTCACATTTTAGTTCATGCAATGAATAAGTACTGTGCAAGTTAGCCTTTCTTTCAGCTTTCCCATTGTTACCGGAAGGTGAAGTAGCCCTAGGGCTTTCTTCTGAAATGGAAAGGAACCCTCGTTGAAAATGAAGTTGTAAACTATTCTCATCTCCTCCTCATTTTGACAATTATTTATGACATATGTGCACTAATGGGAAAGATTCCCTCCTTATAACCATGGCAATGAAGAACGTTGTCACATTAATAATTATCTCCACAATGTGTTACAAACAGTGTCATCTGTTGAGAAAATGCATTTTCCACTTCCTTCGAAAGTCCACTTTAAATGGTTACGATATTTTTACTATTGTTGTAACTTGAAGAATTTATAATATTATGTAAACATGAAGACTTGTGTTTTCTAGATTACTTCAATTTTGAAACTTAGTTTTTAAAATAACCAGAAGAAAGCCACTGTTTTTTCTAATACAGGATCTATGATTTTCATATTTTGATCTTTTTATTTTAAAAATCAGCAAAAAATAATTATTTAAAAAAACTGTAAAAAATATGAGATGGATCTAAAGTTATCTTTTTTTGTAATAAAGATAAATATTTTTATATTCATTTTTAAAAAAAGTTTTTTGTATATTAAAGGCATATTTGTGTTGGCATATAATGTTCATTTATATGAAAAATATTTGTAAAATAAATAGAAGAAAAATTTCAATTACTGAATTATCTTATCATTCATTTAATGAATAAAATATTTTCTCAAAATTAGTATTAATTTGTGAAAATAAATAAATTCTTTATAATCAAATTATATTTTGAAATGCATATAAGATATATTTACTTTCAGAATAGAATTTCTTTATATCAAGAATCATGCATTAAGAAGGCAAACATCACTTTCCAAAATTAAATACCTATAAAATATTAAAGTGATATTTTTGGTATACATAACAGTACTGTAATACTTCAGCTCACATGAACTTTTGAGTTGAGTGGCTTTTTTTAATTTTTTTCATTCAATTTTGTTAAGAACTTTTTATAGTTTCAATATCAGTTTTTAATTGTAAATTAAGTAATTTTTGTGCTCATACAAGCCTTTTCTTACTTCACAAACAACAACTTAAACTCTCTCTAATCTTTGTCTTCTTTTATATGCAAAGTTGTATCTCAATGTAAGCAATTTTCGTTGATCCTAGTTATGTAACTAGTATCTGGGTATCAGTGTAATACAGTCGAGACTAAAATTGGTAGATGGACATGTGCAATGAATTTAAGAAATATTCGTACACTTTTATTTGTATTTAAAAAGTGAATGCAATTTCGACTCTTGAAGTAAAAATTTTAAACAACTAATATACAAATATTTATTTTATATTTTATTTTAGTTAAAACAAATTAATTATTCATATATTCAGAAAAATAATCATAGTATTTATCTAACAGTATAAAAATATTTGTACAGTTAAAAAATTTTACAAATTTTGTTACAGATAATTTACATTTAATATTTAGTTAGATATGTCTAAGTATTAGAAGCTAATGTCTGCTCACTGAATATTATGTCAATTAATATTTAGTTAGCACTCTTCATGGCAAGGATTCATTCTGTTTTGAAGTAAGGGGATTTGATATAGAATTCCATTCTTCTGAAGAGCAATTTTTAGATTGTCTTTGCTAGAAATGGATCTTAATTTCATTTTATTATCTAAAACATCTTACAAATGAGCAATAGGGTTGAAATTTGGCATGCTATATAATACTCAAAGTTTAACGCTGTTTGAATCTTTAATACATCAGTGCATATATTATGATTAGTAACTCATCGATAATGACTAAATTTCTTACACCAGAAGCATTCAAACAAGGGCAAAAGAAGTTCGATACTTTGTTGAAAGAAGATTCTTTGAATGTGTTTCTATGTTTGGTTTTCTCTCTCCATCATATCCAAATATGTTGAACTCTCATCCTAGAAGATAAGTTTCTTCAAAAAAAATTTAGAACCATGATGTAGATTTTTTTTTTTTTTTTTTTACAAAAGCCAAGAGTAGTTAACGATTTTTCCTGTCATGAAATATTTTCTTCTAGCAACTAGGCTGTGGAAAAAAGCTTTTCTGAGTGCATTTCTTTTTGTAGTTAATGATGTGTGAACTAAAGCGTTTTGAAGTTGAACTGAAATTTTGGAAGCATTAATCCTCGAATTTTTTTCAATTGATCGTAAGAGCTGAGGTGCGATTGTCGATCGTTGTATGCTATACGTTGATAAAGAAGCAATCTTTTAATTAATGACTGTATAGTGGATCGAAGTTTAGCAGTCAAAATTGAAGTATTATTTAGCGTTTAACCTTCATAAAGTTATAAAATTCTTTCGAGAATAGAAGTCTCCAAGCGTTTTCTATACTTCAAATATACAAATTTTAAATTTTTCTGAATTTGTATTGCAGCATATGTACTGGGAAGTACCTGAAACGTTTAATTTTTAAATCACTACAATAAATAAATTTCTTACCTTCAAACTTCATTCATCTTAAAAGTTTTTAAAATTTTAAAGAAATATATATATAAATATTTTGATAGCTGTTTTAAAATATCAAATTCAAATAGTTTTTAAACTTCTGATTAGTATTTCCACGAAATCCGCCCTCTATTAAACAATGAAAACATGTTTTTTCAATATAAATTAACACTGCTCAAATATTTTCTACATTCACTGTACTTGTATAGAAAAGGAAATAATTAAAATAGCAGAAAAATTAAATGGTCCGTTGAAAAAAAAACTTTCACAAATTGATAAATTTAATAAAGCTTAATAGATTAAAAAAAATTTTGAAATATTTATTATAAGATTCATCTTAGGAATAATTTTTTTTCCCCCTTAAGTAACATATCTTTTTAAAAGCAAATATTATCTAAAATATTTCCATTTCAAAGTTAATGTGAAATATGGATTATTGCTATAAATACTGATTTTTAAAATAAACGGAAATTGATCGTACAAAAATATTTGCACTCATAATAATCTTATCATGAATAATTTAAAGTAAATTCCCTAGATGGCAGCCTAAGAAGGAAAAAAAAATTCTTTTTTTGCTAGTGGCAAATAATTCTGGCATATCATATTGAAGTCTCACATTTCATAAAATTGCTAAATATAATTAAATATGTTAGCAATATTTTTAATTATAATTATTTTATAATAAAAATGTATTATTTAATGTGTGTGTATATATACATACATTCTTATTCACACACACATACATATATATGTGTGTGTGATATATTCTTAAAATTAATTTCATTTTAAAATTTATGCATAGATGTGTTGTTATAAAAGTCGATTTTTACAATATGTGAAAGTTGTTCGTAAAATAATATTTGCACTGGAAATAATCTGTATCATAAATAATGTAACTAAATATTCATAGATGGCAGCACGAGGAGAAGGTAATCTCCCAACAACATCTATTAGTTGCAAAGCCCGGTGTTTGAAGTGTGGTGAGGAATATTCACATAAGGACTGTAAACTATTTGATAAGCTTG
>BPLQ01012679.1:314582-335235 GCA_021605075.1 Caerostris darwini | reverse complement strand
ATTCATGCAACATCTTCTTAATAAATAATAATAACAATTAATACATATATTCTTTTCTTAATTTATAATAAATTATGAATTTTTTGCGGCAATAATTCTTGTGATCAATTGCATGAAGCAAAAGCAATTATTTTTAGTTCTTATATTAATGTTATTCTAATATGTATTATAATAAATAGTAATTTTCTTTAAATTCTTCCAGCATTCTGTAAATATTTTTTTCTTTTATTATTTTCTATATTTTTCATTCTAGTTCTCTGATGTAATCATAGTTGGATCAATTTATTTTACAATTGTTAATGATACATGTGCAACAATTAATTTAAGTTCAACAAAAAAAAAAGTATAATTCAGAAAATCTAAATACAATTCTTCAATAAACTATCATTTAATTTTGACTAACTATTATTGTGAACAGTGACGGATTTAGGTTCGATGACGCCCTAGGCCCAAGTTAATTTGACGTCCTTATATATAATAATACGTATAGCAATAATGTATTCGAATTAAATTTAGGTATTGAATCCTATTATTACTGGGATTGACTCCTATTAGGTATTGAATCCTATTATTACTGGGATTGAATCCTATTAGGTATTGAAGCCTATTTATTTATATTTTTGTGATCTAAGTTCTAGAACAACTTTTCTAAATTGATCATGGTAATCTTTGAAAAACACCTCACATTACGTAAAGCTATAAAATTTTTATGCGAGATTAAAAAAAAATAATAAACTTTTTAAGTAACCCGACAAAGGTATAATTAAATATGGTGAATTAATATTTTGTGTTATAATGATGAACAAACAAACGCTACCTTTAGATTTTTTTTTTAAGAAAAATTTGTGAAAAATCTAACGTCAATAGATAAATGCTACACTTAACGAAAATTTTTTTAGTACCTATTTGTTAGATATTTTAAATTTTACTACTTACAAGGCTAATTATTTTTTAAAAAAAATTCTACCCTTTATTATCTTGAGGTTGTCAAAGCAAGAAAAGAAGCATTAAAATTCAGTCTTACTGTTAATAAAAAACAAAATCGATTTCAAATTTTTGCCGCCTCGAAAATTTTGTCGCCCCTAAAAATTTGTCGCCCTAGACCCGGACCTCGCGGGCCTAAGCCTAAATCCGCCATTGATTGTGAAAAAGTTTTCACAATAATAGTAATGAATAATAATAAATAATATACAATAATACTAAATAATATACAATAATACTAATAAATATTTACTTATTCATACAAGTTTGTGGTCTTGATTTCATAATACTGATTCAAGATCTTATGCTCAGCATCACATCATAAAATGTTTTTTTTTTGAAGGTTACAAATTTGGCAAGTAAGTTCGCCAAATCGGAATGCTTTTTCTCACTTGCAAGATTCTGGCTAATCATCAGCTGTTTCTAATTTCGTAACTTAAGAAGCCAACAAGTGTCGGCCATAAGTCTTCCCTCCTTTCTCAGCCACAGGTCACGACTCCGTCGAGACTTTCACAGAATTTTTTTCTTTCTTTTTTTTTTTTCTTCCTTTCTGTATTCTCACGTTTTCGAACGCCCTGCTTTTAACCGCACCCTTATCCCCTACAGATAAGAGACTGTCATTGCCAGATATTTTTCATTTTTTCTTCTTTTATTTATTTTTTTTTTGACACGATGTTTTCATTTTCTCTTTTTATTCTGCAATTTTTTTTTTAATGTACATTTCGCTTTCTTTCTAGTCCCTTTTTTTTATTCTTTTTTTTCTTTTCTTTTTTCCGAGTCATAAAAAGACATCAAATATTCGAAAGTGATTAAATGGGCTCTATTTTGACAGCCAGTGTCTGTGCAGCAATTTATTATAAATTTTTCTCCTGCATTCTCATCTTAATTCTTCATATCCCTTTCCCTATGTTCTCAGTTGCCTAAGCAACCTTCGATAAACACATAACAGTTGTATAGCATTGAGGCAGCCCATTGCAACACAGCATTGTTTTAATAAGGCTTTAATAATAGATATCTTAATCTTGTTTTTATTGCAAGGATCTCTCTGCTAATTAAGAAAAGACCACTGATAAAGAATCAGTGGTCTTTAATCAATCTCACCTTATTCATGAGAGGCCATGGATATACATCTGTATGATTGCTCTATCTACAGACATACTTATCTGTACTTATTTTGCTATAGTAATATTCCTCTATGTTTATGCGGCCTGATGGACAATTGGCTAGCGCAATTGGCAATTGCCTTTGGTACCACAGGCTTCAGGTTTGAATCCTGGAGGTGGCATGGTAGTTTGTTAGTGGTTCGGAATCCACTTTAAACTGTAGGTCCCCGTCTGTTTAGCCCTCATGTGCACAAGATGACCGTAGAGCGACAAACCAAACCTCTAAGTTGATACTTTAATTATATGTTTACTTTCTACAGACATACTCTGCTATAATTATTTCGGTATAGTAATACTCCTCTATGGTTATACTTCTATTATATGGTTATATTCCATAGACATATATTCTCATTAAGCAGAGAAAACCTTCGATAAACACATAATAGCGGTATAATATTGAGGCAGTCCATTGCAAAACAGTACTATTTTAATAAAGCTTTAATACTAGGGATTTTAATCTTGTTTTTATTCCAACGATCTATCTACTAATAAAGAAAAGACCACTGATCTTTCATGAAAAAGGTGAGGTCAGAGATATACATTTCTCTGATTGCATTATCTATAAACATACTTCGTTATAATCATTTTGCTATAGTAATACTCCTCTATGGCTATACTTTTATTACATGGTTACTTTCTAGAGATATATATTCTCATTAAGTAGAGAACAACCTTCGGTAAGCACATAATAGCTATATGACATCGAGGCAGGATATTGCAATTCAGTATTGTTTTAATAAAGCGTTAATATAAGAATCTTACTCTTGTTTTTATTCCAAGAATCTCTTTGCTATTAAAGTAAAGGCCACTGATAATAATAAGATGAAGCCATAGATAATAATCTTTCGTAAATAAGATGAAGCTACAGATATACATTTCTATGATTGCTTTATCTGTAGACATTATTTGCTATAATTATTTTGATATAATAATATTTCTCTATGGTTATACTTTTATTATATGGTTACTTTCTACTGATACATATTCTCATTATGCAGAGAACAACCTTCGATAAACAACAGTGGTATGACATTGAGGCAGCCCATTACAACATAGTACTGTTTTAATAAAATGTTAATACATACTAAGGATCTTAATTTTGCTTTCATTCCAAGGATCTCTCTGCTAATAAAGAAAAGACCACTGATAAGGTGAGGTCATAGATATATATTTCTGTGATTGCATTATCTATAAACATACTTCGCTATAATTATTTTGCTCTAGTAACACTCTTTTATGGTTATACTTTTATTACATGGTTAATTTCTCTATAATTACAATATTTCTCTATAATTATTTTGCTACAGTAATACTTATCTATGGTTATACTTTTATAATATGGTTTGTTTCTATAGACATATTTCTCCATAATTATTTTGCTGTAATAATACTTCTCTAAATGGTTACTTTATCTATAAATATATTCCTTTACGTTTACTTTCTACAGACATACTTCTTTATGGTCAATTTGTCCGTAGAGATATTTTCGCATGTCTTTTCTATGGATATTTTTAAGTACATAAAAAAATTGCCAAGTAAACTCGCTATGTTACAATACTGTTTACAAAATAAAAGAAAAAATAACCAAAGCGAGAATGCTCAACTTCATCAGTGAATGATCATGGATGATGGGTGACTAGATAGTTCGTAAGCTATGCCGTAATACGATACACTGGAGGATTGAGATCTAGAAATAGCTTGCTGCCTTTCAAAACATTTATGAGTGAGCTGTTTTGGTTGATGAACATTACGAGATGTGAAATTATTTTTTTCTATTGGTGATCACATACACAGCGTCGTTAAATCCATAAGGCAACATCGCAATGCTAAGTCATAAAAAGTAGAGATTTAACGTCATTTTATATAGATAAAAAATTATTATATCGTCATATTTTATGGTGAAAATCTCTTAACCGCTGTATGACGAAGCATGGCAGTGCTTTATCGGGACAGTGGTACAACAAGGATCAATTGTATCTTTAAAATTTCTTGTATATAGTTTCATGAGAGAAAGAAATGCTGGATTTAATTGGGAATGAATTTAATAAAATTATTGAAAATTTGTTCTCATCTAAAAAGATGGATTTGATTAAGGGAATTTAACCAAAAATCTATTTGAAAAATAATAGAAATTCGAAGTGTAATGAAAGCATTGATTGAAAAGATATTTATTTATTATAACCAATATACAGAATTAATTCATGAATGTTCGTTTAATACATTACATTACAAAAAAAAAAGAGTAAATGGAACTGAAGAACTAAATGGAAAGGCTAATGGAGTTGTTTAAACATTTTCATGCTAATAATTTGAATCATATGAACTTTTGTGCAATTATTGAATATATTTTAGGACTAATACTCCAGCAACAAGAATAGCTTCTTTTTAGAATAAGTTGTGGACATTAAATAATAATAATAATAATAATTTTAAGTCGCAAGTGGTAGGTGCGTTTATAGGTGACGGAAGTGACGTCACAAGAAAAACGCGTGAAACCGGAAGAGACGTATGCGAGGAGTTAGTTGTCTCGAGAGATTTTTTTTTTCCTCTGAAACTTTTCCCCGGTGGCAACATTGGAATATTGTACTATAAGACGTTTTTTTTTAAAAGGGATATGAAACTCTTTTAATTTGATTTTTTTAATGGTATATTATTTTACAAAATGTATTTGATAAAGAAATTTATTTATTTATTGTTATTTTTTAATATTATTTTTTTAGAAAATGTATTTTTCTTTTTAAAATTTCTTTTATTTCATAAATACATTTTTTTTTTTCATTTTATATATTTTTTTATTCCGATTTTTTATTTTTTTTTTAATTTACAAAATTTATTTTGATAAAATAATTTATGTTCCTATAAATTTCTTTTATTTTCTTTTATAATTTTTTTTTCATTTAATTTTCATTTTCAGCTTTTTTTTTTTAAATACATTTTAATTCCAAATTTTTATTGCGATTGTATTTGTTATATTTAAAAAATAATAATTTTGGTAATGAAATTTATTTATTTTTTAATTTATAATTTTTCTTCATTCTGTTACAAAATTTATTTTTCTCTTTATAAATTTTCTTTTATTTTAAAGGTGATTATTTCAGCAAAGGATTGTTCCTTTTTATTTTTTTAATGTGATTTTTTAAATGATTCTATAATTTAATTTTGTCTAATTCAATTTATATTTTGCCCCTTCTGTGTTACAAAATTTTTTATCAATTCATGTGCAATTTAATTATACCCAAATTTTTCTTTTGAGATTTTCTTTAAGGCCTGTCGCAATTTTTTTTTTTTTAAAGATATTAGCTTCAAATTTTCTATCCAATATTAATTACTACTATTTGCATTAACATGTAAGTTTATTGACATTTTGAAGATAATATATCAGAATAGATACAGGTTAAAATAAATGTATTGATATATACTTAACAATTTTTATAGAAATTATTGTATCCTCAGAAATAATTTTATTGCTTTCAATAAAGATACATTCAGAAAACTATTTTTTCCTGATGTGTTTCACTAAAACCTTCTTACCATTAATCATTTTTTTAAAGAATGTTAGAATGTTATATTAGACACGTTTCGATGCAATGTTAATCTTTCGTATGCATTTTTCGGAATTAATATTTTTAAACAATACATTTTATCTTTGACATGTAATACAGTCATGTTCAAATCTCTAAAAACACTCTTGCGTCTTTTTTTAACACATAATTCATTAGTCAATCAATTGTTTTAAACATAGTCTTGAGGAAAAAATATGATTTAAAAAGAAGAAAAAAATCATATACATTTAAAATCTTGTATATTTTACGTAAAAGTTCGATATCTTATGAAAATATTTTTCAAATTTCTACTCTTATTTTTTAAGTATTGCATCTCTTCTTATATACTGCTGTATTGTTTGTGGAGGTATTACCTTCTTATAATGAAACAGATACGACAATTTTTCGAAAAATATTATATTTTAACTTAAATGTTAAACTAAGTATAATATTTTTCGAAAAATTAAAAAAAAAATCTAACCCTTTTTATTATATATTCATTATATCATCATCATCAGTGGCGCAAGAACCATATGGCCGTCTGCCTACTAGCAGATTTCGAGACAGGAGATGTTTTCCTTTTACGGGTTAGGGTTGCCTATAGTCATATTAGACCAGGACCTACGGTTTAAAGTAGATTCCGGACCGGTTTAAACTGAACCACTACAAACGTCCATGGCACCGTCAGGACTCGAACCCGAAAAACTTGCGGCATCAAGGGCCAGAATACTTGTCAATCGGCCATCAGAGCCCATATTTATCATATTCTGAAAAAATATGTGATTGACCGTCTTAAAAACAGCGAATAATAATAAGATATAATGAATTTGCATTGATTTTTCTAGCATTTTCAGGATTTATCATAGACTTTCTAATATTTCTTAAAATTAGTATTTTACATACGTTACTTCTTATGTGCAACACTTAAATTTAAATTTTTATTTATTTATTTTTACAATTCATTAAAATTCTATGTAGTCTCTCTCTCTCTCTCTCTCTTTTTACTTGCTAACTAATACAATTTACAACCAGTCGTTTTCCGGCAGTATATTTCTTTTAACTAGTACAGATTATTCATACTAATTTGGTTTTGAACTTTATGATTAGTTAAAATAAAATATTATGGAACAGCCTCACTATATTTTCTTTCAAACTAGTTTCAGTTCAATGCCCTTATATTTCTACTATCTTATTTTTCCAGCTTTCAAGGATTTCAGAAAAGTCATATGCACTTGAAACTTTTTTGTAAAAATTTTGCACGGATGTAACTGAGTTGAATTCCATGAATTTTCTATGATTATTATATATTAATGTATATAATTCTGATTATAGGTTATTGATTCATAATTTTCTAGATAAGAATTTTCAAAGTTTCCACTTCTCTCTTTAAAAACAGCGTTTTTTTTTTTTTTTTTTTTTTCTTTAAATTACACATAGCAGATTTTTAATGAAAATATTTCTGAGAAATAAAGGCTTATTTGAATATTTTGCCTTTTTTTTTTTTACTTCTATGTTTTTAATTGTTGATACAAAAATCTTGGGTATTTATTTTTTGTATATAGTTGTTTTACATTTTTTTTATACGTTATATAGTTTTATGAATTTTACGAAATGTTTGCAAGAAAAAAATTACTGTTCTGATAAAGGAAATGATTTCACCTTAAGAATGTTGATGCATTGTGTTGGAATAATTTTTTTTTTTTTTTTTTTTGAATAGATTATAGAAAATAAAATTTACAATTTCTGCATTATTATTTTAAGACAGAATTCAATTCTAAGTACTTTAATTTACTCATTCGTAGTGAATAAATCAATAACTAATTTTCTTGAAATAATTTATTTATTTATTTATTATTATTATTTGCTTAAATACAAACATTCAACAGTAATCGGGCTACATGGAGAATTTTTATTCAATAAATAATTTTGATCAAGCTTGTCTCTATTAGCAAAAATTGTGGAGATGAGCAAAGAAAAATATTAATAAAAATATGTTGACACATAAACATTAAACTCTATATTTTTCCATTCGAGAAGAAAATATAATATGATTAAATATAATATAATATATAAAATTAAAATATAATATAATATATTTTTAAATATGAAAATATAATATATTTTTAAATATGAAAATATAATATATTTTTAAATATGAAAATATAAT
This sequence comes from Caerostris darwini, assembly GCA_021605075.1. Lineage (NCBI taxonomy): Eukaryota > Metazoa > Arthropoda > Arachnida > Araneae > Araneidae > Caerostris > Caerostris darwini. Next base: position 327,382 of record BPLQ01012679.1, on the reverse strand, counting down.
ATATTTTTAAATATGAAAATATAATGTAATATATTTTTAAATATGAAAATATAATATGATTCTTTAAAAACTGAACCTGGGTTTGGTGGCATTTCAATATGATCAGAGAGAGCAATCAGAGATCATCAGTGGATCATGTATCATGAGAGAGTGTTATGAGAGAGTGTAGATCATCAGTGTATCATCATAAAGTGTTAGATCATCAGTGTATCATCAGAAAGTGTAGATTATCAGTGTATCATCAGAAAGTGTAGATTATCAGTGTATCATCAGAGAGAGCTGTGAGAGAGTATAGATCATCAGCGTATCATCAGAGCGTGTAAATCATTAGTGTATCATCATAGACTGTAGATCATTAGTCACTCTGATCTGACTACACTCTCTGATGATCATCAGAGAGTGAAGTCAGTACTAATCATCATCAGATAACCAAATGACACCAGACGCAAAGGATTTAGTAATGAAAAAAAAAATGAGATTTTGTTTTAAAAAATGTAATGAAAAATATAATAAGAAATTTTTCACGATTTTTAGCTATGTACCACATAAAAAATATTAATAAAAAGAATAGTTTGAATTTCTGAATACTATAGCTTTTAAATTAGGCTGTAACACACATCCATTCATATATATATATATATTATAACCGTGATTCGTCCTACGCACTGCAAGAGTGTTAGGAAGTGAAGAAATGGCTAGTAAGCCGCGAGACTTACACCCGAGAGGACGTACAGCGCGACAGGCGTTGCCGCTGACAAACGTTTACTACAGCGCAATCACGCCTTTCTGTTGAGGAACGTTCAGTTTACAGTCTCTCATCCCGAGAAGAAATATATTTAATGCAACCCTGTGTATAAGTTGATCTATAGACTCTCATGTGGAGAGGTAGTATATTCCGCGTAAGTCTAAATATCGGATTTTATAATTAGGAGTGGAATCCTTCCACTAATCTATAATTTTATATCTTTAAATATATTAAATATTGTATATCTCTAATACGTGGTGCGTGTGTAAATGAAGCTGTGTGCTCTCAAATCTGTGTCTAAAGTCTCAATCACTCAGTTACAATGGTATAGATAGATAGATATAGATATCATGTTTATATAAGTGGCGAAATTTATATATATTTTTATATATAAATATTTTGTTTAAAATTTTATGTTACAAAATTTATGTACATGTTTATATAAGTGGCGAGGTGTCAGCCTATGATCTATGAAAGCGTATATAATGCTATTCTTTTCACATGTGATATCATCTCTGGGAAAACTGATAACCGTCGTGTCACGTGCAAAAGTTTACCAGTCTCTGCCCCCATGGAGTTGCTCATGTTCCCCCATCCCTCTTCCCTTTCAGAATTCCCTTCCCATGGGAATACATGAGAAGCACATCTCTCTGGAAAAGGAGGAGAGAGCTACTCCCCACGATTATTTAATTTTCTCTCGAGTAGATAGATCCGAAGAGAACTCTGCCACAATTTATCCAGAAAGATTTCGTGAAATAGAGGTAATAACAGCACTTATCCAGTCCAGTGGTTTCAGAAGTGTTCAGGTTGTGGTGGTGTGTGTGCTGTTGGGAGAATTCAGGAACTCGGTTCGCTTTAAATATCAAATGATGGCAATTTATTTTTTCTTTTGGCCTTATCAGTTGCAGCTAGCGATAGAATTGGAGATGACCATGGGAATGGCACTCGGAACATTTTTTTTTTTTTCTTTCTTTTTTAATTTTCTTTTTCGGAAAAATATAATGTGAACTCTACGTTAGAACTGTTCACATTGTACAGTGTTGACCCATTTGATTGCTCTTATCTTTGCCGAAGTACAAGTCTGATCAGTATTGATTCTCTCTTACTCTCTTTACTCTTTAAATACTGATGAGTACTGATTCTTTTTTCTTCTGACATGTGCAATTATCAAAATTTCGAAGTAATTTTAAATATTCTCTCTTCTTTTTCTTTCCTATAATGTAGAGAACTAACTTAACTACCTGTTAGTCACTATTCAAAAAATATATATATATTATTACAAAAATATATATTTTAACTTTAAAATTGTTACTTAAAAAAAAAAAGATGGAATTAGTAAAGATTTAATCCTTGCTAATACAATACTGAAATCATATTTAGTATTGAATAGGACACTATAGTCCAGCGCTCGGTGCTACAGGTTTCGGGTTCTAGTTCCGGCTACTACAAACATCCATTCCGAACCACTACAAACATCCAGGCCACAGCCGGGACTCGAACCGATCTGTGGCCTCAAGAACCAGTCACCCTGCAATTAGACCCCTATTATATTATTTGCAATGGGAAAATGGATATTTCCAAAAATTAATTTTATTTAGTTACCGTTACGTGAAATTACCATGACCGCTACCTTACGTGAATTATCGTTACTTATTATGCATATATTTTTTACAGTGTTATGTAACTAAATAATCGTAAAAAATTTTTAATTTATGCCAATAATTTATCGTAAAAGCTTGCCAAAAAGGCAAGCAATAATCAGTTAGTGTACATAACTCAAAGTTTTCCAAAGTTAAATTCACTATTGTAATTAAAAAACTGAATAGATTTGAGGTAGAGAATACGTCCATTCAATATTTCTATTTCGCATAAGGAATTAGAAACAATAATCATATCGATAGGAGACTGATGATCGAACGACTAGCACACTGTACCACAGATTTCGGGCTCGAGTCTCGGCGATGTCATGGATGTTTGGAATCCACTTTAAACCATGGGTCCCGGTCTAATATGACTGTAGAGCGTTCAGAGTAGGGCTGACAACCCTACACCATAAAAAGAAATCATCTCTGGTTTCGGAATCTGACAGTAAGGCAGACGTCCATGGTCCATATGGACTGTAGTGTCGGGGAGATAGTGTCTCATATAAAAGAGACTTTTTTTCTAAATTAAATTTCAAAAAATTTACTTTGCATTATTCTTATTGCATTTTAAAATTTCTTTTATTAAAAATTCTGTGAATTTTTTCTCCACATAATTAACTCACTTTATTAATACATTTAGATCTGTGTTTGAAATGTTGTTTAAATTACCTTTGAATAAATAAACTTGCAACTTGTCGTGGCATGAGCATTAGGACTGAGGTTCAATCCGTTGGCTTCTTTGTTGTAGACACTGTTTCAAAAAACGAGGGTCTCGATGGCGATTGGGATGTTCAGTATCTTGTATTGTGAGTCGCACTACCTGATGGGAGTTTACCGGGTTTCCTCGCATACGATAAGCAAATGCGGGCTAGTTACCTGTACAAATACTCCCGGAAGGCACTGTCCTCTTTCTTTATCGTCACGGAGCCAAATCAAACTTCTACCTTGGGGGGCTCCATTACGACAGAAGCTGCCCCTTTCCCTCCATCCATGAGTAGACTACTCATGTAATGTCCGTCCTGCACTGCATGTCACTGACGATTAGACACAACGACACATAAATGAACTTTGTCTACGACTCATATTAAAACTGTAAGCCTAAAGAACTCTTCGTTTGATTTTAGAAGGTGGGCAGAATTTACAAATTCCATCTTATGCCATCCCTAAGGTATTAATTACAAATTAACCATGACAGCACTAATGTTGAACTGCTGCAAATGCTGTTCCCGTTGAAAAGTAATTAATAAACTTAATGGATACAATGACCAACGCGTAAAGCTTTAAATTTAGTTAAAAATTGACAGGCTGTAAAACAGCTGTCCGTTCATAAAATGGATTTATTTCGCTGTTCTATTAAAAACTGAAAATTTCTTATACAATTATCCAATAAGTTGCATTCACTTTAACATAGTTATAGTAAGGTACTATACATAGTTTTGGATGTTTATATGTCTACATTTACCATTGTACATATCTTGAAATATGTACTTCTTTTCTATAAATACTGAGATACAGCAGCTAACGCGAGGCAATAAATATAAATAGACATGGTTTCTCGTTAGAAAAAAACTTACTGCTTCTTGAATCTTAAAAAATTTAAGTTATAATAGGATATTCTAAATGTCATGAGTGTTAAAATAATATTAAACGTTCGCAAAAGAATATTGATATATTTTTAATATTTATGTCATTGAGGTGGGGATCTGATGGCCGAGTGAGTAGAATTCTGACGCTCGGTATCACGGGCTTTGGGTTCGAGTCTCGGCGGTGTTATGGATGTTTGTAGTGGTTCGGAATCCATTTTAAACCGTATGTCCCGATCATGACTGTTGAGCGTTAGGTGTAGGGCTACCCTAGGTGTAGTGACAACCCTACCTCGTAAAAAGAGGCGATCTCCTCCATCCAACTCCTCGTAAATCTACCAGTAGATAGTTTTGATGATATCACTGAGGTGTTCTGGATTTAAAATCTGAAAAACTTCTTCACATAATTTAATTTCATTCTGGTTTTTTTTTCAGAAAATGTAGTAACATCATTGATTTTCTTACGTTTTTATTCTTAAATTATGATTTCCCCTTAACCAAATCAACAGAAGACAGTAGAGTATTGCATTGTTGTTGAAGGAATCAGAAAATCGGAAATAAATTAATTATTGATAATTTTTAAATTCATCGTAATTGGAACCTGGTTCATAAAAAACGTTTTCCCATAGTTTATTTTTGTGCTATAATTTAGTTTTACTTTATGAGTTACTTTGACCCTCCTTCCAATTTGCTCGCATCCTACATCTATATTATCCGTGTCATTGAAGTGAGGAAAAGTTAATTAAAAATTCCAGAAAAAAAAAAAAAATTAATTGGAAAAAACTCAAAACTATTGCCAAAAAAAAATCTTTATTTTTTTTCTAGACAAATTAAATAACTCCACCCCTACACACACCGACCGATCCGAGAACTTTACGGTCTACAGTTTCCGCATCGCCGATCAGCTTCCCATCAACAACCCAAAGATTAGAGTGAGAGAGAGAGCGGGAACAAAAAATTGGCGGGAAAACTAAACAAAGAAAAAGAAAAGAAAAAAGAATCGCAAAACAAGCAGCATTGCTTCATTGAAAAGGGACTCCAAGGTCACCGTGCAACCAGAATGATACAATAATCGCCAAGCAAGTGAAATATGGTTGTCCATATAATCAAATTCTACCATCTCTTCTGGCACAGAGGTTCCACTCTCAGATTGTTATGACCATTTTTTTTTTTTTTTTAATTATATCTCTGGAAGAACTGTGTGCCCCGATGGTTGGTTGATCGGGCGCTATTTCGCGAAGACATCGTGGGACAAGAAGACTTGGCCGTCATGGGTTTGTACGCCTGTTGTTGTAACGGGTTATGCGTGTAGAAGATAATTACACGTCGCGATGTGAAAGACCATTTTACTTCCAGAGGAATCTTGTTTTGGTTTGAAAGGACAACTTTTTTGTGTGCTCGCCGCGGAATGGCAATGAGGCTTCTTACAGCATGATTGTCTTGGATTCAAGGCACCTAGGCTAATGAATGAGGCGCATTTTATCATACACCATGTCGTGGTTTTAAATGTTCTCTGAGTAATTTTTGTTGCGTGTGTTATTGTTCAGATTCATATTCGATAACGATATTGGACAGATGTTCTAAAAAAATCTTTAAATAATGGTTGGCACCTGGTTGGTTGGTTAGATTCAAGGCACCTAGGTTAATGAATGAGGCGCATTTTTTCACACACCATGCCGTGGTTTTAAATGTTCTCTTCAATAATGTATGTTACGTGTGATATTGTTCATGTTCATATTCGATAATAAGATTGGATAGCTTTTCTAAATAATCCTTAAATAATGGTTGATCACACGGCTAAGTCGCTCATTTGCAAAAAGTGCGACGATTTTAACAATCAAACATCAATGATCCATTCTTAATAATATTGGAAATTAATTTTTAGTATGATAAAAATTAGGATAGAATTTTGTTGGTACAGATTTGTAGAAGTTATCTATTTAATCTGTAAAAATCTCCAAACTTTGAGCTTAAAAACTGTAAAAAATATTCGATATATTTGAATGAATTAGGATTATGAAATCGATTGCCAATCCATTCGTATAATTCTCGTTAAATTCAATTTTTGCAAAAAGTGCGAGGATTTTAACTATCAAACATCAATGATTCTTTCTTAATAATATCGAAAATTAATTCTTATTATGATAAAAATTTGGATTGAATTTTGTCAGTACAGATTTGTAGAAGTTATCTATTTGATCTGTAAAAGTCTTCCAACGTTGAGTTTAAAAACTGTAAAATATTCACCATATTTGAATCAACATAGGATTATGACATAGATTGCCAATCCATTCGTATCATTCTCGTTTGAAATATATCACAAGTTGCTTATATGGTAATTTTTGCGAAAGTGCGACGATTTTAATAATCAAACATAAATGATTCTTTCTTAATAAAATTGGAAATTAACTCTTATTATAATAAAAAATTTGGATAGAATTTCTTTACTGATTTGTAGAAGTTATCCATTTGTTTTTGTAAAATCTTCCAACGTTGAACGTAAAAATTGTAAAAATACTCATCATATTTGAATCAATAAGGGATTATGGACTAATGTTTTCGATTATGAGATTGTCAATATATTCGTATCATTCTTGATTGAAATATACATTTTTAAAGACGGTGTTGAAGTGTACTTAGGATGAAAATTCAATTATTGATTAGAAACTGGTTCAGAAAAAAAAAATGTTGAATATCACATAAGAGGTGATTTCTAATTTAAATATATATAATTATTTACTCGGGATTACATTTTGTATTAATCTCTTAATAACTATGTTAAATATATAATATGTTATACTTAAAAATTTAATAAACAAATTAGTATTTTTTTTTTCTTTATTTTGATTTTTAAATCTCTTTATACAGGTAGTTTATATTCAAGAGAATACATCCTATTTTTTGAGAAATAATAACTGTTTCTGTTTATATTTTTACACACACGTACACACAAACGTATATATATATATATATGTATATGCAAGCGTGTTAGCGAATAGACGTATTACAATGCCTGCTATTACCAGTAAATTTAATAGTAGTATTCTAATACACAACTCACACATTTTTTATAGGATTTGGGAGGCATTGCTTATGCCAAATACGACACATTGGAAAAAATCTATGTGGTGGGCTCACAGATATTTGGATAACGGAAAATTAGAAGTAAGACATTTTGTCTGAAGAATATCATTTTGTATTCATCTGATATCTATATTGTGTCTGTCTTTTATATATTGTCCTTGTTTTATATTGTAGACGAATGCCATTTTGTATTAGAACAATGTTCTAATCCTTGAATGTTTACAGACAGAAAACTAGGAATAACAAGTAACATTATCAGGTATTTCTGGCGCTTGGTACTACAGGTTTCGGATTCAAGTCACTGCGGTGACAAGGATATTTGTAGTGGTTCGGAATCCACTTTAAACCGTAGATCCCGGTCAAATATGACTGTAAAGCGTTGGGCGTAGGACTGACAACATTACCCTGTAAAAAGAAAACATCTCCTGTTTTGGAATCTGTCAGTAGGCAGACGGCAATGATTCAACATGGACTGTAGTGACAAGGAGTTAGTTAATTATTAAGCATTAATAAGCGTATAACATCTAGTTAAAAGTATTAATAATGCTTCAAGGTTCTTACAGGCTTCAACGATGGGATTATTCAATCAACTTAGGTGGTTTAAATACTTAAAATGATGGAAGCATATATCCACATACATATGTATTGGGTTGGCAAGAAATTAAGGTCTCCTTTTACCAATGGTAAAAACCGAGCGTACTTTCTTGCAAGTTCAATATATGGGACAGTATATGTATATGCTAGGGATGGACCTAATAAAACCATAGACAGGAATGATTTTTCATTGGGATCGGGAAAGTAAAACCCAAACATCCAGGTGACATTCATTAGGATGTCCGTTCAAAATCAGGGCGGAAAAATGAAAGTACAGTGTAGTAAACCGTTTTCTCGTACACATTGAGTAACGCTGAATCTGCTACATATCTGCTCTTATAGTAGTAAATGAATAATATAAAAGTTTCTGACATTCGAAAAAAAAAGTGTAAATGAGTCTTGTTTGAGTTTTATTTGTAAGTTGTTTATATAAACTGTATAATATATAAAAAGTTCAGTGACAAACACACGTACAGAAGAATTATATCGATTGCAGCGCCAGCTATTGTGTCCAATTGTAAATCTTAACCATTCAAGGAACCACTCAAACTCACACACAAAATTTCATCAAAATCGGTCCAGCCGTTTAGAAAGAGTTCAGTGACAAACACACGTACAGAAGAATTATATCGATTGCAGCGCCAGGAACTGGGTCCAATTGTGAATCTAAACCACCCAGGGACCCCCTCAAACACACACACACAAAGTTTCATGAAAATTGGTCCAGCCGTTTAGGAAGAGTTCAGCGACATACACATATACGGAAGAATCATATAAATAAAAATGGATACTTTTCATAAAAAGAAATACCATTGAAAATGTATACATAAATGTCGCAGAAAAAAAAATGAATGGCGAGATGACCTAACATAAGCATTAAACAATATTTCTACAAAACACTCGTTTTTAATAAAGATCATTCAAAATATCATTAATTTACGATGATCCCTCCACACTCTTAATTATGAAAATACTTCCCAAAGATACAGTTGCTTTCAAATCATAAAAGGGCGTCAGCATGGGTTCAACACATGTCCTAACATCTTCTCGACCGACACCATTGAAGAAGCCAAAAAATTTGCATGTAGTTCGTGAAAGGTTTCTTTCTCTGGAGTACCCATTGAATTGGCCATACAATGAACTGTCTCATCCGCGCATACCATTAAAAAAAGGAAACACTAAAAAAAACCCCACTTTTTTTTATATACACATATATTTGAAGTACCCTACAGCCCTTCTTACCACTACAGAAAATGATAGATGACCAAGCAACAAACAAGGCTGGAAGGCGGTTCTTCGCCATCAATCAGGACTCACTTTGACGTTTCGGGTTTCGAATAACTTGCAAAGATTTTCAAAGAGGGGATGGTCTGTAAGAAAAAAAAGAAAAGAACAAGAAAAAAAGAAACGGAAAGGAGATTTTTTTTCTCTCTCCTTCTTTCCTGCTTTGCTTACTTTTCCTAACACAATTTGAACGTTTTTCCGCGAAGTCCTCATCCAAAGTTCTTAAAGTGGTTGTGATGCGAAGCATTTGGAAACCATAATGGCATTTTGGGAGGAGATAGAACTGCTTGTTGACGGGTGATGTGATTTATTATTCTTTCGGTGGATGTCGTGAAGCGTTTGAGACTTGAGGGTTTTTTTTCTTTTAAAAAAAATAATAAAAAAAATCTTTTATACATCAGCGATTCAGTGGTCTTAGAATGCTAATATACATTTATCTTATTTTTTTTTTCTATCTTCTATTAACTGTTTTCAATTGGGTTCTTTTTATGTTGTTACTTTTTCTCTTTTTTTTTAAATCATTTATGTCACGGTTTATAGCTACTGTTAAAGTAAAATCGCGTGAAGAAAATGTAAGTGCATCCTGTACGCCAAGAAACCTATAATAGAAAATCCCGTGCATTAAGAATCCTATAATAGAAATTCCTGTGCACCAAAAGTTTGTCACTTAATCCTTAAAAAATTACGAAATAGCATTTTTAAATCATAAAACTAAAATATATATATATATATTAATGTCTTTAAATAATATTTATTAATAATTTTTTTTTTACTTTCTATTAACTGTTTAAATGGGGTTCTTTTTATTTAGGGTTTTTTAAAGTTCTTTTTCTCTTTTTTTGGTAAAATCATTTATGTCACGGCTTATAGCTACTGTTAGTAGAATCGCGTAAAGAAAATGAAAGTGCATCTTGTGGGCCAAGAATCCTATAATAGATAATCCTGTGTCCCAAGAATCCAATAATAGAAAATCCTGTGCTAGTTAATCCTTCAAAATTTACGAAATAGCATTTTTAAATTATAAAACTAAAACTTAAATATTAATTTTTTTCCCACCAAATATTAACTGCTTTCAATGCTTTTTATGTTGTTACTTTTTCATTTTTAAATCATTTATGTCACGGTTTACAGCTACTGTTAGTAGAAACGCGTAAAGAAAATGGAAGTGCATCCTGTGCGCCAAAAATTCTATAATAGAAAATCCCGTGCGCCAAAGGTTTGCTAGTTAATCCTTCAAAATTTACGAAATAGCATTTTTAAATCATAAAACTAAAAAAAAAAAAAAAAAAAAAAAATATAAATTTTTTTAAATAAAAATTATTAAAAATTTATTTACTCCGATATTTTTTTAACTCTTTTTTTTCTCTCCAAAAAAAATTGATGTTCAATAGGATTTGAATCACTTTAAAAAAATCAAAAAACAAATGCCAACTTCTACTCATTTTACTATTTCTTAAAGCTAAAATCTAAAATCATTGAGAAAGTCTACAGATGCTGAGATTCCAAGTACTGCGGGATCAGAATAACGAATAACAAAAAAATTTTAGTTAATCTACAGACTACGAAATCTTTCTCTAAGCCTTATCTTTTTCTACGGAAAATGAAATAAAAAAAAATAATAATACAAATAAAAATAAATAAATAAGGAAAGAAAGAAGCCATTTTTGACTTTAATTTAACTCATTTAAGACTTCCATCAATTTCGAGAAAAACAGCTCGACTGTTGAAAAAAATAGAAATGTTTGCAATTTTTAAAAATAATTTTTGCAAAAAATAAAAATTAAAATAAATAAGAAAAGACGCTATTTTTGGCTCTAATTTAACGCATTTAAGACTTCCATCAATTTCGAAAGATACAATGCCAATTGTTGCAAAAAATAGAAACGTTTGCAATTTTTTAAAATAATTTTTGCAAAAATTAAATAAATAAATAAAAATAAATAAGAAAAGAAGCCATTTTTGTCTCTAATTTAACATATTTAAGACTTCCATCAATTTCAAAAGATACAATGTCAACTATTGCAAAAAAAAAAAAAAAAAAAAAAAAAAAGAGAGATTTTTGTTTCTAATATAACGGCTTTAAGACTTCCATAAATTTCGAGAAAACAGTTCGACTGTTGCAAAAAACTGAAAATTTTTTGCAATTTTTTTATTTTTAACTTATAAAGTAGAATTCAATCTTATTATTCAATCATGCGCATAAATAAATAAAATGCTGCTAATCCATCTTTTCTTGTTCAAAAATAACTGTTAAGCTGTGAATTCTTTATTTAAAAGTTAATAGAGTTTATTGTAAAATCAACTATTATAATACGGAACTACGGAAAATTATTTTAGATATTAATGAAAAGCCTCATTTGAGATTAGCATCTCAGTGTAAAGGCGGAATTCTTATCTCTTACTTACATGATATTTACATTTCTCTCTTCAAATATTTCATCTTATTATAGGTTTTAACTAGTTAACAAGAAATTAACTAGCATTTTCTCATGGTTATCAGAAAATTTGAGAATTATTGGATTACTCCTTTTCACTAACATTATACATTCAACAAAAGAGTGAAATTTACCCATAGGAAGACAACTATTCGCGTAAACATTTGCTTTTCCAATATAGAATCCTGTATAATCTTAGCTTCCCACGGTTTGTCAAGATAAAGAGATTAGGCTGTACATTTGGGATTCACATTCCTATTGAATGAAAGATTCTAATCCAAAACTTGTTAAAAGACCACCATGGTAGGAAAAGATGTTTCTAATACTACTGCGCCCAAGACGTAAGGCCAATTATTATTTTTTTTCAAAAACTCTTTATTTATTCTTCCAAATTTATTTCATCGCCTTCGAAGTAATATCCTCCGAACACAATGCACTTATGCTAACTTTTTTTCCAATCCTCAACGCATGCTAAAAAGTCATCTGCAGGGATGGCCTTTAAAGCTCGAGCCGATTCAATTCAAAATGGTGTCCCCGGAGTGGTTAAAAAAAATCATATGAAAACAATTCTTTAAAAGCTCATTTCATTGCAATATAGAATGTGCATTAAAAAAAACCCTTAAAATTTAACATATAGTACTTTCGTACTTTTGGAGAAAAAGCACGTCAAAATCGGCCTTAACGTTGTACCGCCATTGGATGAGAAAAATTACTTTTATATACTTTTGAAACGGTGAATTTCTTATCTTTATTTAAGTTAATAATGGCAGAACTTCTGGGAACTTCTTCATTTTTTGCACTAATCTTAAGAATTACGAAAGGAAGGAAATTTACATAATGTTAAATACAATGTTAAAATCTTTCTTCGTCCTTTACAAGAGATCTGTATAATCTCAGCTTCCCGCGATTTCTCAAGATAAAGAGATTAAGCCATACATTTGAAAAGCACTTTCCGTTATATAGAAAATTCTACTTGATAAATGCCAGAAGACCACCATAGTAGAAAAAGATGCATTTAATTCAAAAGACGATGTATCATACTGTGTAGTGCGTGGGAATTTAAAACTATTTCAAAGCAACAACTCCATTTGAAGCAATGATGCCATACTTCAATACTTTCAAAAATATTTTACCTTTATTAATTAAACTAGCGTGGAAACTTCTAATTGGAAAATACCAGAAGACCACTATAGTAGAAGAAGTGCAATATAGGATGGCCATTAAAAAAAATCATATGAACAGTTCTCCAAGAGCTCATTTTAGTGCAATATAAGATGGCCATTAAAAAAAAAACTTATGATTTTAACATATAGTACTTTAGTACTTTTGGAGAAAAAGTACGTCAAAATGGGCATTAATGGTTTACCGCCATTGGATGAGCAAAAAATTATTTATATATATTTTTAAAACGGTGAATTTCTTATCTTTATTT